>PVJX010017490.1:28022-38342 GCA_004027295.1 Dolichotis patagonum
AGTTCTCACTGTGGTGGGCATCAACATCATTGTGCCCAGTGTCACCATCTTCGTCTCTTACGGTTTCATCCTCCACAGCATCTTCCACATCATCTCTGCCGAGGGCAGGTCCAAGGCCCTCAGCACCTGCAGCTCCCACATAATCGCAGTTGCTCTGTTCTTTGGGTCCGGTGCATTCATGTACCTGAAGCCGTCCTCCGCTGGATCCATGGATCAGGGGAAAATCTCTTCTGTGTTTTATACGAACACAGTTCCTTTACTAAACCCTTTAATTTACAGCTTCAGGAACAGTGATGTTAAACTGGCCCTCAGAGAAACCCTGAACTGGTGACAGTTTTGATCAGAAATAATGGCTTTCTCTGCGTACAAACCAAGGAAGTTTTGAAAATGTAATTCAATATTTCTAGGCCATTTCTTTTTGTGTGTGCTAAGAAAAATTGGATCCCTTTTAAATAATTTATTTTTGCTGTTCATAGAGTATTTCTTCCTTTCTTCACCTGAATAATATTTCTTTCCATTGTCTGCTTTTCCTTATGTAGTAGTAATTTTAGAGAAAAATTCATAAATCTTTGTAAAAATTTTTCTTCATTTTCAGTTTCATTTTTTTCCTCCAGAAATATAAAATAACGCCACATTGACATTTTGTCACTGTTTAGTGGATTTTATTTGCCATTTGCCCATTTATTTCATGAAGAATGTCACGTTTCTCTTTCATATTAGTATCATCCACTGTGCAGAAATATGCCTCTTATAATTCCAGAAGACAAAAGGGCCATAAAGTCTGTCACATATTATCTACTTTATATGTGCAAACCCTATGCATTAAGCTGCTGTTTTATTAATTCTGTAAAATCAAGACAACATGTGAGAGTGTCAGTACATATTTATTGCATGGATGGGAAAGTGATGATCAGAGTAGTTATGAGTCTACTTAAATTCAAACACCTTCACAACTTCCTCTTGGTCTATGTGGATCATTTTTATTGTGATCTGGAATTGAACCCAGGGACATCATACTGAGTTATTTCTTCAGCCAGTTTTTATTTCTGTTTTTAATTTTGAGATATGGTTTCATTACGTTCCTAATTTGCTTGGGCTGGGCTCCAACTAGTAATCTTTCTGCTTCAGCCTCCCGGAGACCTGGTAAAGTAAGTGTGTGATTCCACACATCACATTCACATAGCTTCTTAACGAAAGCCTGGGCTACATGCTGGTTTCAGATTTCAAGTCTGCCTCTTTTTCTGGGCTCTATTTTCTTTCTACTTCACTGTTTTACTTATGTTCCACTTTGTTTCAGTAAACATTCAACCTGAGATTATGTTCATAACTTTTAGGTTAACTATTTTGTTCCTTGAAAACTGAAAAATGTATTTCAGATCAATATGGAGTTTTTTTTTCATTGTTCACAAAAGCAGGTTGACAAGTCTTTCTTGTTTGGAATCCAGAGGTATTTCAGACCAATATATTTGAGAGGTCACAAGCTAAAACAGGAAATTTAAGTTTTGAAAGAAATATTTGATGAATGAGAGAAATGTAACAATGCCTTTTATGGAGTGCAGTATAGAAATATTTTCTTGGATAAAACAGGAAAAAGAGTGATTAAAGAGTCCTCATTTTAGTGCATCATTTTATATTTAAACTTTTTATAATGTAATTATAATTAAACTTAATACTGTACCATGTTTATAAATTCCACTGTGTATTTAACCATTTTAAATTTTGACATAGTTGGTTTGTTGGGCTATTTCCTCTTTTGAGGTGGGGTTGTAATTGTTAAATTCTTGATATGACTGTAAGAGATCACCCCCGTAACATCAACATATTTGACTTTTATTTTCCAGTTTCTATTTATGTAAAATAATTGATTATTTTTTAATTACTGTCTTTTCATGAGAGCAAAATGTATATAACTGTTAATATTTATGTTGTTTGGGACCCTTTGCAGACAGTGAAAAAATGTGCACATTTGATTATATATCTTATCACCAACTATTGTCACAAGGAGGAGATTAAACCTGCTTTTTGTATCTTTTATGATCTTCAAGGTGTAGATGAAATCAGCTTTGGCTTCAGAGAAGATAAAGTAAGGTTCCAGCTTTCATACTATCTGGGAAAAATTAATAACATTGTTTTAACTGAAGTTTATAAAACAAGAGAACTCAAGTAATGAAAATAATATTTTTTGGTAGTTTCTTATTTAGCACAGTGAGCAGTGTGTATCTATTTGGACATTATGGAAAAGGAGAGGAATCAAGTAAAGTATTTTATTTGCAAGGTGTAGTTGCAGATAAGGAATCTTGTAGTTTCTGCTTTGTGTTTTTAATATGATTGTCACCATATGTGTCCCTTAACAGATGAATGTATGGATAAAAGAAATCTGTCATCTATAGATAATGGAATACTACTCATCTATAAAAATGATAAATTCAAGACATTTTAGTGCAATGGATACACTTGGAAAAATATAATGAATGAGACACACAGCTGAAATACCTTATGGTTTCTCTCATTTGACTAATGCAAGGTACAAGTAAAAAGCAAGATAAAACATTAATGAAAGAAAACAGATAGATAGTTATTTGAGAAGGGAAAAGCATGCAAGAGTCAGAAGGTGAAGAGTGAGAAGAGGGGAAACGGATAAACACAGATATAAAATGTGTGATGTACATGTACCAAAACCTTGCAATTAATGTGCATAGCATATGTCATAAGCATGAACTAAATAATACATAACATAAATAGTAATGCAAATGAGGAAAGGAGATCTAGAGAAAGAAGGAAGGATACAAATAGGGAGGGGAATGAAAATAAACATACAATGAAGATATCTTATCAATACATCCTTAATGGAAACATAGTTTTTATGTACTGCAAATGTACACTAATAGAATTTTAGGAAGAAAGTAAGAGACAAAGCATATTTCTGTTGAAGTTTTCACAACTGATATTTAAAAAGTCAGTGATACATTTATTTCTGTGCCTGAGGAAGAAGATGTTTGCAAGTTAATGTGGAAGCTTTGACTTTATGGAAAATAACAGAAAATGACCAAAATGAAGAGCCAAAAGCTTTCCGATTTCACTGTGAATTTGTTTCAAGTAAACTTTCTGTAAGCAAGCTGCCATTCCTCTATGGATTAGTTAGGAATGAGTGACTAAGTGTGCTTTGATTAAGAGCTGATTGAAAGTCAAAAGTCAAAGGGGTTATCAGTTCTGTCTCCCAAGGTTCATCAAACTCTAGTCTTCATTGAATTCCCTTCTGTATTCTACTTGGCACTGTTTCCTTGTACACGTTTTACCACACATGCAGGAGTACACACAAGGCAAACACACACACACACACACACACACACACACACACACACACACCGTGTGTACACACAAACAGATTTGTCTAGTCTTCTTTGGGTGTATCTGTGGAAACACAACCTCATGGCACATTACCCCATTTTAAAATTGTTCAAGTGTGTTCAGATAGATGATTTCTGCTTCTAATTCCACAGTGATAGCTCAGTAAGAAGATTTTGCAAAATCTAATTGAAGGAACTAGCTACTGCTTTAGTCATTGGTTGTTTACATGAAGACAGAGACACCACACACACATGCTAAACACTTGAAATCTACATAATAATGTATGGCAATATGTTATATGTCAAAAAGAAAATTATAGTATAATCAGCACAAAACTTAAAGGCAGGAGAGGCTAGAGTAAAATTTTTAAGCCCTAAAGTAAACAAGTTTCAGCCCAGACTTCTTTATGCTTCAACAATATTCTTCAAGTGTGATGAAGAAATAAAGATTTTCTATGACAAAGAAAACCTAAAGAAATTTATAGATAAAAATCCAGCATTACAGAAAGTATTTGAGGCAATTATAAAGAAATATAGTGGAAAAATCAATGATCCCATAGTAAATAACACATCGAGGAGGAAGAGTGGTTAAACAAAAGAATAAATAAAGGAATCAGAAATGGAAATGTAATGCAATAAAGGATTCAATAAAAAATTTTGGATGATAAAATGCAATGTTAATGATCTTAATTTCCCAATCAAAAGACATAAAGTAAGATCAAATAAAAAACAATCATATTACCTTTAAGTGACACATCTCATCCCAAAGAAACACAAAGGCTAAAGTGAAAGGATGGAAAATATCACTCCATACAACCAGAGCCTAAAAGCAAGCAGAAATGTCTGTCTTACATTTAAACAAAGTGGATTCCAACCCAAAACTGATCAGAAGATGTAAGACCACCATGTACTGTTAAAGACAACACTCAGATTGAGGAGTTAGCAACTGTAATGTTTATGAAACAAATGTCAGTGCAACCAATTTTACAAAATGAAGACTACATAATGTAAAATAGCAAATACATGCCAATGCAGTCATAGTGGGAATTTTAGTAACCATCTTTCACAAATATATCATGAAACAAAAAATAATAAATACCAGAGTTGAAGCACATGATGAAACAAATGGATTTAACAGATATATACAGAGTTTCACCCAAGGACAGGAGAGTGAGTGTTTTTCTCAATATCATACGGAGTGTTTCCCAAAAAAAGCCATATCATTGCTTCTAAAGCATGGTTAAATAAGTGCAAAAGAACTGAAGTAATCCCCTTCATATTATTGTATCACGGTGGAATTAAATTAAAAATTAAAATAAAATGGATCATAGAGACTATATTAAAACATAAAGATTACATAATACACTCTTGAATAATCAATAGGTCACAGAAAAAGTCAAGAAAAGAATAAAATGTTCCTAAAAATCAAATGGCAATTAAAGCACAAAATATCAAATCCTATGAGACATAAAGAAATGAGCTCTCAAAGGGGGCCTCATAGCTGTGAGTGCCTACACTGAAAAAAATAGAAGAATTAGAAACAAAAATAATAATGATGCACCTCAAGTCTCCAGAGAAAGTATAAAACAATTCCAAAGTGAATTCAAGGAAGGGAAGATCAAAACTCAGAAGAGAAATTAATGAATTGAGTGAATAAACAGTTCAAAGAATCAAAGAGTTATTTTTAAGAGGCAAAAAAAGCCCAAATTTTAATATTACCAAAAAAGAGAGAAAGACCTAAATTAGTACATTTAGAAATGAAAAAGATGAAATCACAGTGAACACCAGTGAAATCCAGAAAATTTTTAGTAACTAACTTGACAACATACACTCCAATAAATTTGAGAATCAGAAGACATAGATGGGTCCCTACATACTTATGAATCACTGAAGCCGAACAAAAAGATAAAAAGGAAAACCTGAATAATCCAATAACAAGGAAGAAAATTGAAAGAATAATATAAAAAGTTACCCACTAAGAAAGCCCAGAGCTCAGTGCACAACAGATTCACCACAGAACTCCAAAAAAATTACCAGGAAGGACTAGTGTTAACATATATCAAAATCTATAGTAAAGTTGAAAAAACAGCAGTCATCAAGTACTTCTTGGAAACTAGCAACACTCTGATTCCAAATATACCAAATGGTTCAACCAAAACAGAGAAATAGAGGCCAATCTCTTGTGAACATATGACAAAAATTCTTAACAAAATAGTGGCAAATAAAATGGAACAAATTATCAAAAACATTACATAGTTTTATCCAAGGGATGCAGTGATGGTTCACCATATGAAAATCAATAAATGTAATGCATCACATAAACAGAAACAAGGACCAAGGAATCACATAATCATCTCAATAGATACAGAAAAACAATTTTCACAAAATCAAACATTAAGTTATGATGAAAATCCTGAATGCAATATGTATGAAAGAATGTTTCACCCTGGAAAAAGGCATTTGTGAGGATTCAATTATAAATATTATTATTGTATGGGAAAAGTGTGAGAACTTTCATTATAAACTCCAGAACATGAGGATGTTCATTATCACCAATTCTGTTCCCTATAATACTGGAAATATTAGTAAAAGCAACTAGGCAAGAAAAAGAAAAAAGGATATGTATTAAAAAGGAACAAAAAGAATTGTTGTCATTTACAAATACACTGAAGGTCAAAAAATTCCACCAAGTGACTCCTAAAATACATAACTAAATTTAGTAATGTAGCTGAATACAAAATCAACACACAAAAAAATCAGTCCCATTCCTGTAAAACAGTGAATTTACCAAGAATGAGATTAGGAAAATAATGATACTCACAATAGCATCTAGAAAAATTTAAAGACTTAGGAATTGACCTGACCAAGTAAGTGAAAGACCTCTAGAGCAAAAACTACTGTATTTTGAAGAAGATTGTAAAGGGCATCAGAAAATGGAAAGTTATCCCCTGTTCCTGGATGGACAGAACCAATATTGTCAAAATGGTCATTACTTCCAAAATTGAAATAGAGATTTAATGTAATTCCAATAAAAATACCAATAACATTCCTCACAGAACTAGATGACATGATGCTAAAATTCATATGGGACCAGAAGCAACCCAGAATAGCAAAAGCAATCTATGGAACAAGAGCAAAGCAAGAGGCATCACAACCCTGGATGTCAAGTTATATTACAAAGCTACAGTGATAACAACAGCATAGTACTTGCATGAAAACAGACATGTGGGTCAATGGAACAGAATGCAGGAAGCAGGAAAAAACCCCAGGAACATTCAGTTATTTGATCTTTGACAAAGGTGCCCACATATAGTGGAGGTAAGGAAACCTCTTTAACAAATGAGCTGAGAAATTTGGATATTCACATGCAGAAGAGTGCGTGTAGGGCTCATGCATTTCACCTTGCACTAGAATAAAATAAGATGCATCAAAGATCTAAACATTACGATATAAACGCAATGTGCTAGCAGGTGTGTTAGGTAAAATCCTTGAAGACATAGGTTTAGGCAGGGGCTTTTATTTATCAGAACATGTGTATAATAGATAATGTTTACACTGCTTGTGGGGAGCTGGTACATGTACATAACACATCTTCTGTTTTTCATCCCCCTCCTCTTTCCTCTGTCACTTTTCCACCCATTTCTTGATCCCTTTCTCTTTTTTTGTACACGTTTGCAATGTGTAATGTTTACTTTTCTTATGTAGAGCTACTACATGGACATGACACACCTTAATTTCTCTTTTTGTCCCTTCTCTCTTCCTCCTACCTCTGCTCTCTTCTCTCTCTATCTCTCCCCAAAAGAATAAAGTCATCACAGTATAGTGATACATGTACACCCATGTTCATAGCAACACTATTCATAATAGCTAAAGCTTGTATAGATTCTGTGGTGTACTTCACTGTACTTAATATTTCTTGTTTCTTTGGTTGTTTTTCGAGACAGCATCTCGCTATGCAGTTCAGGCTCACCTTGAGCTCACTTCGTAGCCCAGGATGATTTTGAACTCACAACGATCTTCCTGCCTCAGCCTCCTGAGTGCTGGAATTACAGGCGTGAGCAACCATGCTTGGCTTTTACTTAGTTTTTTAATAGTTTAATAAGACAGTGTCACTCACCACCATGCTAGCATTAAAGTAGATTCTATCAGTCAGATTGGAGATATTCTTACAGAATTCCAGAAATATCCCATCTTGTGTAAAAAATTTTATGAGAATAGCTGGATGTTCTCTAATATAACACTTTTTCTTGCATCCCAAAATTCTTTCCTGGGAAAATGCCTCTTGAAAAAATGGCTCTTCTATGACTGAATTCTTTGTGGTAGGGTTAACAGTTCACGTAGATCTAGAAATACCACTTCTCTTCACGTTTCTAGTTATGCATGTGCTCACTCTGTTGTCAAATTGAGGTTGGATAGTTCTAACTCAGCTGAGTTCACACCTTCACATACTTATGTACTTTCTCCTCTTTCTTATCGTTCATACACTCTTTTTATTCTTTTGAATTTACACCCAAGATGGTCATGAACTTCATATAAAAGTGTTATCTCCTATAGAGGACGTAGAACCAGTTCTCCTTTTATTGGTTTCCCTTTGTTAATCACAGCTGAATGCTATGTGCTGACCTCAACTGCCTATCATCAGTATATGATGGTCTGTAATCCTTGTTGTATAACACTATGGTGTCTCTTAGAGTGTGTCGCTGCTTGGTTCCTACCTGATGGTGTTTTCCGGTGCCATGGCCCACATGGGATGCATGCTGCGGCTGAATTTCTGTGATGCAACAACTCCATCAACCGCTATTTCTGTGCATTTCTCCTTTTGCTTCAGCTCTGGTGTATCAGAACCCATGACCTGTTGGTTGTCATAGTGCGTGGCATCGTCATCTTTGTGCCAGTGTCACCACCTTCATCTCTTATGGTTTCATCCTCCACGGCATCTTCCACATCAGTTCCACCGAGGACAGGTCCAAGGCCCTCAGCACCTGTAACTCCTACATACCTGTAGTTGCTCTGTTCTTGGGGACTGGTGCATTCATGTACCTTAAGCCATCCTCCCCTGGATCTATGAATGAGGGGAAAATGTCTGCTGTTTTATACCAACACAGTTCCTTTAATGAACTCTTTAAATTACAGCTTCAAGACTAATGATGTTAAATTTGCCCTGAGAGGAACCTTGAGTTGGATAATGTTTTGATCAGAAACTATGGCTTTCTCTGTATTTATAAAACAAGGAAGTTTAATATATGTAATTCAGTACCTCTAACTCGTTTCTGTTTTGCTGTGGTGAGAAAAAGTAGAGTTCTTTTAAAATAATTTTTCCATTTGCAGAAATAATAGTGTTACAATTGTCCTGAAAAAAACTGAGAGATGTGTTGTTTTAAAATTAAAATACAGGACAGCCTACTGTGTGCATATAATTTAAAAATATCATTGCTAAATAATAATCTTTTAAAACTTGTTTTAATACAGGAAATAATGGATATCATTTAATAGATATGGTACATTTAGGCCATACCTACCCTGCTTATTAACCATTTCTTCTCCTTCACTACCTTTCTTTATTTCCTTAATAGCTTCCTTCCCCGTTCATATTATCTTTCCCCAGATTTGATTCTGAACATCAAGGGAAACGTGACATTTGTCTTCCTGAGTCTGGCTGATTTTGTTTAACATGATGATTTCAAGTTCTAGCCGATTTCCTGAAAATGAGATGCTTCTGTTCTTCTTTATGATGTAGTAATACTACACAGTGTTTATGAACCACATTTCCTTTACTTTGCATCCACTGATGGGCCCCTAAGCTGTCTCTATAACTTGGCCAAGGTGAACAGTGCGGAGATAAACATGAGTGTGCAGATGTCTCTACATGGTAATACCGACTCGGAATCCTTCGGGTAGGTGTTTACCCAGGAGTGGTGCAGCTGCTTCTTCTGGTAGCTCTAGTTGTGATCTATTTTAATCTTTTATACTTGTCTCATAGTTGGCTGTGTTAATTTTCATTCCCATCAATAGTCTACAAGGGTTCTTTTTCTCTATGTTCCTACCAGAACTTCTTATGTTTTCTGTCTTGATAAGAACCATTCTATTGGGTTACATGGAATCTCCATGTAGTTTTGATTTGTGTTTCCCTAAGGGTTAAAGATATTGAATAGTTTTTCACATACTTATTGGCCATTTGTATTTCTCTTGAGAAGTGTGTACTCAATTCATTTGCTAATTTATGGTTTGGTTTAGTTTTCACTTGGTTTTAGATCTTTTGGGATCCTTCTATATTTTGGATATTAGTCCTCAGCCAGATGAACAGGTATAATGTCATAGAAATAATTGCCTGCCAGGAAGTCACACGCATTTACCTCTATGTTTCTTTTAGAAACATAGTTTTATTACTTCTTACTTTTAGATTTATGACTTATTTGGTTTAACTTCTTTACACTGTAAGATAATATCTACATCATTTTTGAAGGTTAACATTTAGCCCCAACTCTAGAAGTATTTGTTTAAAAGATATATTTATTCCTGAGTTATCCTGACATCTATCTATCTATCTATCTATCTATGTATCTAGTTAACTAAATAACTATCTCTCTGTGTGTGTATGTGATTTAGGGAGAATACACTCAAGTGTGTGTGTGTGTGTGTGTGTGTGTGTGTGTTATATGCATCTGCTATGTTTTTAAATCAGTCAAATAACCTCATGAACGCTTCTGTTCATTACATATGTCAGTTATATGAATTCTTTTTTTTTATTTGAAAGAGAATAAAACAAAAGGGGGTAGTACAAAGCAGATCAGAACAGGACAACATAGGCAACACAGTACTTTACATTAAGTCAACTGGACATCAACAGTAGCTAACACCATATCTCTTACTCTGCTATAGTTGAGCATAGTTTCAAATACAATAATATCAAACATAACACAATAGTATAAAGCCATGCATAGAGTGAAAGAATTACAGGGCTTTCTGAACCGAA
>PVJX010017491.1:0-38196 GCA_004027295.1 Dolichotis patagonum
GGAAATGAAAAATTCTATTGAAAGCTGTAAAAACCGCCTCAATGAAAGTGAAGACAGAATTTCAGACCTCGAAGATAAGATTGCAGCCAGTGAGCAGGAAAGACAAGATCTTTTAAAAATAACAAAGAATCAGGAAATAACAATTCAACACCTGCAAGATGATGCAAAGAAAAATAACGTAAGATTAATAGGGATAAATAAAACAGCTTTATTGAAGTGTAACTGAAATACAAAGAACTCCCCAGGTACACAGTGTATAATTTGATGATCTTGGACACATGGAAGCACCATGATATAATCACCACCGCTAAGGTAACAGACATTTCTAATCCCTCACAAAGGTTCTGTGTCCTTTTTTTTTGTCCATTTTAGTGTTAAGAGCGCGCAACATAAGATCTACCCTCTTACTAAATTTTGAAATGAGCGATACTGTGTTTCTCTTTTTAATAAATTTTTAAGTACATTATACTGTATTGTTAGCTATGGGTACTGTGTTGGGCAACAGAACTCTAGAACTTAACATGGAGCGTAACTGAAACTTCTTTTAGCATAGCTGAAACTACACTCATTGAGCAACTACTCATTCCCCTCACCCAACCCCTGAAAACTACATTATATTCTGGATTATGTCCAAACTAATTGAAATCAGAATCTTGAAGAGGCTTATCTGTACTCCCATGTTTATTATTATTCCTGATAACTAAGAAATGCAAACACCCTGTGTTCATGAATAGATGGATAAAGCCAACGTGGCAGACGCATCCCATGAAATATTGCTCAACCTTAAAAAGAAGGGAATCCTGCCATTTATGAAAATGTGGTCGACTCTGAGGACATTATACCGTGTGAAACAAGTCATTCATGGAAGGACAAATACTGCATGGTGCCGTATAAATGAGGTTATCTGTAATAGTCTGACTCATTCAATATCTCTTGAATTGATCGATACCTACCCGTTTTCACTGCTATCACTTTTGTTTAGTATATTGCTCCTCTACCATAGCCAACTGCAATAGCTCCCTAACTGGTCTCCCTACTTCTTTTCCTGCTGTCCTCAGTCTGTTCACCTACTTCAGCTGGAGCGACCTTGAAAATAGAACTTATCGTATGATTCCCCGATGAAAACACAGCAATGCTTTCTAATGTTTTCAGGATAAAGTTGAGGATCTTTAACTCTTAACCTACAAGGACCTACAAGATCTGGTGTCTGCTTCCCTCTGTAGCTTTGCTTCACACCGTGTTCTTCCTCACAGTCTGTGTGCCTGAGCCCTATTGACTCTGCATCAGGATACATGCACTGTCTCATCCTCCTCGGGGTTCTGCAGCCCACTCGCTCTGCAGCCTGGAATGTGTTTCTCTCTTTCTGATTTACAAGCTTCTCTTTGCTCTTCAAATGCTCTATTAAGTGTGCGCACGTTTTGTGAACCTTTTCTGCATGACATTTTTAACCTATTTATTAGCTTGCTGTGATTTTCATAACAAAAAAGTACAGACTGGGTGGCTTAAGCAGCAGAAGTTTATTTATTTATGTATCACAATTCTGCAGGACAGAGGTTTGGGCAGCTTTGATTTCTCCTGAGGCTTCTCTCTCTGGTTTGCAGATGGCCACCACCCTGCTCACCCCAGGTGATGTTTTCTTGACATGTGCCCACCCTTTGGCATGCTTTCCTCTGTTAAAATTTCCTTTTCTTATGAGGACACTTCAGTTTGGATTCAGTACCCACTCAAATGTCTCCATCTTCACTTCTTTAAAAACACTGTCTCCAGATACAGTAGTATTCTGAGGCACAGGCAGAGGGGCTTCAACATCTAAATGTTAAGGAGATACAGATTGCCACATAGCATGCAGTTTTAACGTTGTGCTCCGTTGAATAATTATTATCTTCTCTAGTACTTTATAATCTCAGAGAGGACAGAGGTCAGTCTGTTGTGAGTCCCATTGCTATTAACATGCTTCAGCAGCGTTATAGTTTGTTAAATAAATGAACACTTACGAATGAGAAGTGCTTAGTAGGATGTGCTCCATAATAAATGTGTTAGAAATTATAGATTTACTAATGATGATGACGATAAACAGGTGGCTGAGCTGACTCAATGGATTCACATTCCGTTTTGTTCTCGTTATCTGGTTGCTATCTTATTGGTATTGTTTCTAAATTCTTGATTAGTCTTCTTTGCAAAGATTTGACCAAGTGACTGTAGTATGAGGCAAAATAGTAGTACTAGCACATCTTTGACAAATGATAATGATGGATTTTTTTTGGTGTGGCTAATTGTCTAATTTACATGTATGAAATTCTCTTAAAGCTTGCTTTATGATGAGGGAGAAGAAGATAAACTCTTACTTTATTGTCAAAAAATATACATGAAGCCAAAAAATGCTTGATTGGTTATATTTTATTTCACATGATTATTTCTGTTCTTCATTATAAAATTGCATAATAGGATATCATAAATTAATATATAATACTAAAGGCCCATTGATATATTTTGTACCTGTTATATATTATTGTATTCATTTATATTACTTTGCTAGACTTTTAATTTGCCAGAAATGCAAAATGAGTGTGATTTAATGTTTCTCTCAAATACTGTCCATTTCTTGGTTTTTCAGATTTTTAAACTAAACAAATAAATTGAAAAAACAGAGGAAAGTTTGATGTAATGAATACTATGGACTTTAGAATATGTACCAATGTATCTCGGATTTGACACATTACTCCTAAAATGATTATTGGGCCAAGGTTCCATGCCTTCCTTCTGTTCCATTTATTTGCCAAAACATGTTCTTCACCTTTCTGGTCACGAGGTGTCAGTGTTGTTTCATTGCAAACACAGACGCTGGCTCTGAAGCGCCCAGGAGAATTTTGTATGACTACTGATAAACTTTACTCGGCACCCTTGCTTGGCTTCCAAGGGTCAGGAAAGTTCTTTTAGAATCACAGAGCTGAGAGAGATCTTACTTCCTCACAGGCTGCATGGAAAGCACATTTTTTTATTAGGCAGATGAAGGAGGAAGGGCAATAAGTTTAAAAGAGCCAGAAGCAATTTTTGCCTAACAATAACTACCAACAGATTATCAAACACTTATTGTGTGCTAGGTGTGGTGCTAAGCATTTAAACGCAGATTTTGTTATTTAATGTTTGCTTAGAATTGCAAGAGAGCATCACTTTTATTGTACTCATAATTCACATGAAATTGAGGCAAAGAGAGGTTAAATAATTTGCTCACCACCACAGAAGCAGAAAGTAATGGAAAATGATTCAAACACAAGGCCAATCGCTGAACTTAACTTTGCCCTTAACTTCAGCACTGTGTGGCTTCACCTTTTAAATTAATCGCAGTGATGAAGAATCTTGTTAAAAACGGTGTGCAAAATAGTTACTTTGAAAGAAACTCGTTTAGGAATTACTGTAAGTATAAATTGTAGAATGTGGCTTATAGGGTATTGTAGAATCTGTTTATAGTTTTGATTCTGTTTCTTTATCTTGATTGTTCCTTTTAGATGTTTTTCTTTTAATGTGAGGTTGCACAGTCCAACGGTTCTGGTTTATTTTATGTGTTAAACATGAAAATCACAATTCTAACTAGACATGAAATGCCCAATTAAACAATTCCAACATTATAGCCTCAAATTTTTCTTTTGGGGATTTTACTTAGCAATTTTGTCACAAATATATTCATCCCCTTTAAAATACATTTCAAGTTTTGTGAAGTGAAGGCTTTTGCCATGAAATTAATCTTTTATATTGGAATTATGTTGATGAAAGTATAAAGTGCTGAATGTTGTGGAGCCTCTGTGTCCAAAGCCAAGGCTGTAGATGGGCACCTTTTTGTTGATCATAGCTTGAACCTGAACAGAGGATGGACAGAACTGTGACTTTGCAAGTGATAAATCTTGTTGAGTTAGTCTTTGATCTTCTGGTCTCAACCTTACAAATGCTATTGGTGGCAGTTCTGGGTAAATCGATTAGTTACCATACTGAAATTCATAACTCTGATGCTAAATTCATAATCGAGTTGAAAAATTTTAAATGTTTTGCAGCTAGAAGTCTTGTGTGTGTGCATATGTGTGTGTAAAGCAATACCCTCCCCCTTGCTTGCTCTGTATTTCCTTATTTAGCAAGGGCACTGGACTGATTTTCTTCTGAGTAGGTTGGTTCATTCCATTCTAGTTGGAATTACAGCAGGTGAAGTGAATGTTGACTTGAAATCAGGATTCAGGAGAGTTTACCACAAAGAAAAATCTGAAGTTCATGAAGCAGTGCATTGTGTAGCTGGTATTAAACCTGGTTAAATCAAGTTACACTGAAGCATAGCTGTAGCATATAATATAGCACTGCTCACACTGACCCTAGCTTGTATTTCCTTCCATTAAAGTACTATCCAAAATTGAAAGTATCACAAAGAAATGCATTTAACATAGCTATTTGGATGGAAAATGGCACTGTTAGTGGCATCATTTTGTACTGGCTTACAGGGTTCAATAACTACAGCCAATTTTTTTTTTCTTACTTAGTACATTCGTTCTTCAAGGCACAAGCTACAAATAAAAAAAAACCATATGGAAATAACTGAGATTATATAGATTTCCCTGTGACACTGAGAACAAGAGCACGTTATTAAGAACAAGTCAATTTTTGCAATAATCCATTCAACTTTAAGCCCTTTTGGTAGATATTGTGATGTTTAGGGGTTGAGAAAGAAACAAGATGCTTATCTAAAAAATACAATTTTGGGTTTCATTTTATGTTGTAGAAAGCAGAAAAATGGGGACCAAAGGATTCTACCTCTAAGAATGTAAGATTCAAAAAAGCGAGGCAAGTACAGTGACTATTTTTAATCATAAATGAAAATGATAGATTACATCCTAAATTTTAAAATTAATTTACTTAACAAGCATAGACTTTGTTTAGACAAGCTGCTTCACCAGCCTGTAAGAGACATTGTTCTAAGCACTGTCACGCTTTCTGAGCACTCACTTACTTAAATCTTATGCCAACATTGTAAATATTGGTACAGTATTTACCAGCAACCCCATTTTATAGATGGCTACTTGTCCATGTTGAAATAGCTAATGGTAGAGCCAGGATTCAAGTCCAGCGGTGACCCTTTGCCCCTGCAGTAACTGATGACTATTGTCAGACATCGTGGTTGGAGGAGGAGTCTGGGATTGCTCAACGGTGTTGGCCTAGAGTTGCAAAACCAAAGTGACTGCACTCCCAAGCTTAACTGCAGGGGGATCACCAGCCCTCCCGAGAGGTGGATTTTGGGTTAATCCAACAAAATCACTATTTTCCTTTATGGAGCAACGAGGAGAGAATTTCCTTTAAAATGGGCAGGGGACTGAGATTAAGTGAAATAAGAATGTGGCAATCTTTCATTTTTTTTTGACCTTCACTGTCCTTTGAAGGTACAGAATGCTTCCTTGGGAAAGGAATTAGAGCTGTATTTCCATGTGGCCGTGTGGCTCTGTTGGTCACTGCCTAGCACCTACCTACCCCTCTCCTCCATTCTTCTCTTCCTACCTACCAATCAGTAACCTTCCTCTACTCTGATCCTTTCTTCCATCTGCTAACACATTTATGGTTTTTCCTACCCAGCAGCATAATTGGCACACCTCTAATTTAGACACCTACTTCAGAAATGCTTCTGAGAGGCTTCGTGGAAACTTACAGTTAGGTACGTTTTGGATTGAAGCTTGCCCCAAAGTAGCCAGTAACTAGATTTCTATCAGGTAAAGGATAGAAGGGTAGGAAAGAAATGTTTTTATGTTCTTAATTTGCTGTTAAAGTTGAGAAAGCAAAATTGTACAACTACGGAGTTACAATGCAAGTTAGTGACAGTCAAATACTGTTTTTTCATTCTGCTATCTTTTTGTAAAAATAAAAAAATTAAAAAGTAAGTTCTTATCACCATTACCACCACCATCATCAAGATGTTTAGAAACCAGATTTTTCAAGTAAAAGAAGTTTATACTGTTTTGGAAAAGAAATTATGGTTCCAGAATTTTTTCCACGTTGAAGCCAGAACTCAGAAACATTGTCAAATAACCATTTATGTAAGCATTTAATTTTTAAATTTTTAATTTTGTACATTCAGAGATCCTTTTGTTCCAGACTGAAGGGCCAATAATAGTCCACTTAGTCTCTGTCATTTTTTCCTCTTTGAATTACCGGTATGTGGTAAGGTAAACTCACAGCACTATTTCTTTTTCCTTGGCTGAAAAATTTGGCTTTAGGTGAAACTGACACTGCTGTGCTGACCCTGTGCTTTTTAAAGCTGTGTGGTATAAGCTATAAATGGTTTCTTAACATGCCCCTCACATCTCAAATACCTTTGTCCACAATGACTCTGGAATAACAAAATGTGCACCCAAGGCTCTGGCACAGACAGTGAAAATAAGAAGAAGAGAAAGGAATTCACTTCTGTGTCAGGATAGCTTAAGCAAGGGAGAGGAAGAGGAAAAGGGAGGAATAACCTCATTGATCTCCATAAAAGAATTGAGGTGTTTCTTTCTCTGCTCCCCTCCTAAGGATTCAATTGCATAAGGCAGTGAATGAAAACATACACAAATTTGAAGGATTTTAAAAAAGTATTCTTTTCTTGAATGTCCCTTGCTTCCTTAGTTCTTTCTTCAATCTCTTTTTAATGGATATTTCCATTAGATTCTGTAAGGAAAGAGGAAGCAACCTCCTTTTCAGGAGATATTACGAAGGGGCACAGATAAGGAGAGAAGGGGGAAACCAGGAAAGGATGGGAAACATGGATAGAGGAAGGCAATTAGTGCCCTGTAGTCATCCTGGAAAACATTTTGCCTCGGGTCCCAGTGGGATCAATTTTAGAGCTATTGTTTCTAGTCTCTGTGTAGGAAAGACACATAAAATGAACTTGCCTGAACACATTTATGACTGAGTTCCAGACTCTGTATGGTTCCAATTCTATATGTAAAATGTGAGCTTAGTCTTTATTGAAATCTTGCTTCAGTAACTCAGCGGCTTAGAGAGTTGCAAAGCAAAAACAGAATGCCAAAAGATGGCAGCTTTTTAAAAACATATCTTGGTACAAGAGACCCTTGAAACACCAGTTTTGATCCCATAGACTCTATTAATGAGAAACTTGGCAAAATTGATTGAAGTTATTTATGCAAGGTCTAGGGCTATAACCCTGAAGTCGTGTGGAGTTAAGATCTTTTGATCTCTAGTTTCCAAATGTCCTATTTAACATCAAAACAGCAGTGCAAGTGAATCACCTGCTGTGATATGTAGTATACCCAGAGAAAAAATAGGTCTGAGTAATGCATAGTTTTGAAGAGTATTGCTGGCTTATACATTTGGCATTTTCCTCTCAAATCCTGAAATCCTAATTATGTTCAGATAAGACCAACCCAGTTAGAGCCTAATAGTTTATATTCTGCATTTTAATGCAAATACAAAAGGACATGTTGAGAATTATAAGAAAAATACACATCTTATTAGTTGTACATACATGTCTGCATAAACTGTAACCCCGTGAGGGGCATTCCGTGGCTTATAGTTCACCAATGAATTCGTGATTATTAGCACAGTTGCCTGACACAGTCACAACATATCTTATTAAATAAATGAATGAAGTAGTTAAGTTATGATAACCATTTCTCTCGTATCCTAATGATGACTTTCACTGAGTGACACTGAGTATGATTTTGAATATTTTGTTTCCTTTAGATTTCCCTTCCTTTTTTCTTTCTTTCACTCTTTAATTCTTCCTGTTCTCTCAACCTCCCTCCCTACTACTTTTCTTTCTCACTTCCTCTTTCTTTTTTTCATTCTAGGGATCCATCCTTCCATTTCTCATACCAATTATCCTGAACCACCAACTACTTGTTTTTAGGACCTTAATAAGAATCACATAAAACTCATACTCTTTGCTTAGCATTTGATTAAAGTTTGTTTTTAAGTAATGCATGTCTATCACTTGGCATTTTGCTACTTTCTCCTAATACGCTCTTCAGAATGCTGGTACCCTACTTGACTCATTTTGTGCCTTCATTATATGGTTCTTCAATAGCTTCTTCTATAGCAGCACTAAGAATTTTCACACCTCAAACAGCAGTTTCACATGACTCAATTATACTCTATTATGCAGTTAGTGTCACATGGATTACACAGGTGCTTATTGAGCGCTTACTGTATGTGGAGGACTTTTACAGTTACAATACAGGATGAGTTATAATTCCTAGTCTCATCTACCAATGTTAGGAGCCAGAAGAATGTATGGAAGGTAAATAGAAATGTTCAAGTTGTTGGAGAAAACCCTAAGCCATCAATGTTTCCTGGTTCAGAAATATCAAGATTCTTTTATATTTGAAGAAGTATTTTACATACTCGATAATTCAGTGCAGTGTTACTTTCAAGAAGGGATGGTTTTATTTTTCCAACTTTGTCAAAAGACTTTTTTTTCTGAGCATGGTGATGCATACCAGTCCTCCCAGCTATTTAGTGGGCTGAGACACAAAGATCACCAATTTGAGGCCAGCCTGGGGATACAAGACCCTGTACAAAATAAATTTTATAAAAGGAATGGAGACATAGCTCAGCACTACAGCCCTTATGTAGCAGGCATGAGACCCTGGGATCAATCCCCAGTACTGTGAAAAAAAGATTTTTTGAATGAATTATGTAATACTTTGTATATGTTTATTTTTCTATTTTAAAATTAGGATTTCTGAACTGTGGACTGCATTGTGGCCTTCTGTTGCTGCCATCATGATACTGAATTGATTCTGGTTTCTATGTGTTCCTTTGCTGTTGTTTATACCTTTGCTTTATAAAAGTAAATTCTTCACTGTTGGTGGGGATGCAAATTAGCACAGCAATTATGAAAATTGATACGGAGGTTCTTCAAAAAACTAAAAATAGAACTACCATTTGATCCAGCTGTATCACCCTTCAATATCTAACTGAGATAATTAAAGTCAGCGGACTGTGGAGATACTCATGTTTATTGCAGCACAATTCACAATAGTTAAGCTATGAAAACAGCTCAGTTCAGTAGTGGTGAACTGTGGCAGGCATAGCGCAGTGGGCTGTTCGTATCAATGCAAGTTCTAAGAGGTTCACCATCACTGGCCGGGGTGCTGATCAACACAAAAATGGATGAAGAAAATGTGCCATGTATATACAATGGAATTATTGAACCATAAAGAGAATGTCATTTGCAGGAAAAATGGATGGAACTGGGGACTGTCATGCTGCAGGACTCTTGTGTGAGAAATCCAGAAAGAAAAATTAAACAAGAGAGATGACATAAAAATAGAAAGGAGATTATTAGACAAGAGGAGGGGGATCGGGAGAGGGAAGAGGAAAGGAAAAGGAGATAATAGGGAGGTGATCAAAGAACACGCCACTAATTTATATGCACTAGTAAAGAATTCTTCAGTAGCTGTTTAAAAATGACTGAGAAATGAATTCTTATGCTATTTTTGTATGTCTTAAGATATCTGTATTTTACCTTCATATCTGATCAGCAGTTTGTTTGCTATGGCCTTCTGTATTGAAAATGTATCTTCTTCAGAATGTTCAAAACATTGATTCCTGTATTTTAGATTCTAGCATTGCTGTTCAGAAATGCTATTCCATTGCCTATTCCTTGTATGAAATATGTATATATTTATTATGTTATAGATGTGTTTGATGTTTTTCACTTTCTAGAGCTTTTATGATCTTCATCCTCAGTGTTCTAAATTTCGCAGTGGAGCATCTTGGTGAGTGCGTTTTTCAAAAAATTACACTGAGTCTCTTAGTTTGCCTTTTAAATCTGGGAGAGGTTCTTTCATTCTGGAAAATTTTTTGAATTATTTATTTGATGAATTCCTTACTTCTGTTTTCTCTCTTTCTGGTACTCTATTAGTGATATAATATTTTTCTTTTTTTCTTGGTACTGGGGATTGAACTCACGACTGTGCACTTGCAAGACAGGCGCTTATGCCACTGACCTAAATCCCTGGCTCCATAATAAATATTTTAAAGAATAAGTTTAAAAAATTTTTTTAAAAATTAATTTGAAGGTGGTAAAATATAACAGAACAGGATGGAATAAAGCCAATTGAGACAGTGCAGTGAAATTGGTACAGAACTTCAGAGCAGGTTACCAGGATAACAGTAATAGGTACCATAGTATATCTCATTATCTTCACAATAGTAGTTCTTTCAATCAGATATAGCAAAATCAAAGGAAATACAGCACATTATAGATCTTATCAAAACAGAATATTGAATAGAGCAATACTATTAATCAGAACAAAGCAAAACAGTGATAACAATATTTGCCTTCAAAGAGATGGTAGAATGGAATCCCTCTTATTTGCTATATTGTGTATGTCAACCTCCCAAGAGATGCTCAGGTCTCTGGCTCCCATTTGCTAACTGGGGTGGGGGGGTGCGGCAGTGGTCGGGGGATGGGATGCTTGATTCTCAGCCCCAGTTCGTAGACTCACAGCCACTCACCAGGGAGGCAAGCTGCTTGCTTGGTTTCCTGGCGCCCTAGAATAAGTTTTCTTTAAAAATATTTTTTTTCTTATTTTTATATCCTTAATCTGTTTGTTGTACTTTCCAGGAGATCTTTACCTTTACCTTCCAAACAGTTTTTAAAAATTTACATTTCAATTCTCAAATTTTCAAAGTCTCTTTCTTGTCTCTAATTTCACCTTTAAAAAAAAATTTTAAAGAGAATAAAACCAAGCAAAATAAAACAGAATAAAACCAATCAAAACAAACCAGTGTAAGTGACACAAGTCTTTAAAACAATACGAAATTAACAGTGGTTACCAAATTGCCTCTTGTCTTCAAAATAGCTGTAGATACCTTCAGACATAGTAAAAATCAAACAAAACAGAGCAGAATAGCCAATAAAAACAAAACAATGAATGTAATAAAGGACTTCAAAACAAGACAATAGTAAATCCAAAATGGCTACCGTAATATATCCTGCCGTCTTTGAAATAGCTGATTATGCCATCGGATATAACAAAATCAAATATAAAAAAACAGAACTCAACCCAACAAAACAATGACAATGATACAGGACTTCAAAACAAGACAATAGGGAATTAACAATGGCTAGCACCTTCAGAAGGAGGTCCCCCATAGATGCCACACTGCACACCATGGTCCTCTGAATAGATGATCAGACTGCGGGCCCTAGACCTGCAAAGTCAGCGAAACATCAAACACCACAAGCATCAAATTGCTTTTCACCTCAGTAGCATGTTTCTCCGGATCAGCTGGTGGCTTACGGATTAGGGGAGGGAGTGGAGTGTTGGCTTTTCTTCTTCCCCAGCCTGTGTGCTGAAAGGGCTGGGGTCTGGCTGTTCCCCTTGGGTGGCGATCCATGAATGGAACTGACTCATGGGAAAAGGCTGGGGTCTGGCTGACCCCCTGGTGGTGGCAGCAGTGGCAACCTACACATGGTGCTGGTTGGCAGGAAGGCTTCTAGTTTTACTTTTTTTTCAAAGTCTCCTTCTTTTCTCTATACCTTTTTTTTTTTAGGAAAAAATTTTACTTTAATAAATGCTTTTTAAATGTCTAAGATGTTGCTTCTGGAGCTTTTGTATCCTTCACTATCTGTGTTTTAGTCACTTTCTCTTCACTGACACACAATACCTGACACCCACAATTTAAAGTAGGAGAGGTTTCTTCTGTGTGACATTTGCAGTCCGTGGTTGACTGGCTCCAAGACAGGAAGCACTTTGTGAAAGGGCCTTGGTGGAGGAAAGCTGCTCACATCATGGACCAGGAAGCAGGGAAGGAAGGAGCCAGGGAGGGAGCTTTACCTTTCAGGTCATGCCACGAATGACCTCCTCTAACCAGGTCTCACTTCCTCGCAGCAAGTCAGCTTTCCTGCCCCTAAGCTAATCACCTCCTGTAAGTCCCACCCCAAGTGCAAGAGGCTTTGGAGGGGCATTCTGGACCCAAACCACAAGAGTCTTTTTCATCCAGACTGCTCTTTTCAGTCTATTTTCTTCTGTGCCTTCACACTGGAGCTTTTCTTTAACTTTCTGGGATCCTTGCCTGTCCACTGATATTTATATGTACGCCCTTGATGGGAGTGTCCTGTATTTGAGGCCAAGACTTATTTACTGATGACTATCATTTTAGGGTCCTTGGGAAGGCAGGATACAGTTTTAGAATAAAAGTTTAAAAAGGTATTATTGTGTGGCTCCAGCAATAGACTCATAGTGTGTGACAAATAGGGGCTCTGGTAACTGTTTATAATTACCTTAGTTATAAGTATAGTAGACATTGAATTCATTTGAAATCTTCAAAAAAGGTTACTGTCAATCCTAAAATGGTGCTTACTATAGTTTGACATTTCCAGTAGGTGCATGCACTGAATTATTTGTTATCTGAGCATAGTAGGGATCCGGTACCATTGTCATTAAGGATTTTAGCGACTGTATTCTATTTGCACTCTTTATTGGCAATTTTGTTTGTTTGTTTTCTTGAGACAGGGTTTGGCTATACAGTGCAGGCTGGCCTTGAATCACTTAAGTGTCCCAGCCTGGCCTTGAATTTGTGGCAGTCCTCCTGCCATGAGTGTGAGCCACCACACCCAGTTTATTGGTTATTCTTGATAATGCTCTTTATAGCTATTTTTCTGCCATTAACTATTTTAGTAGAACTGAAGTTGCCCATTCCCATTCCTGCCAAGTAACTTGGAAGAGCATGAAGGAGGCCTTGTGGTCCAAATAAAGCAAATCCTATATTAAAAGTAGAAAATTTACCCCCGAAGGACGCACATCCACTGAAGGCCAAGAAAAAAGAGCTGACTCCTAAGCTTATGCCTTGGTTTGCAAAAAAAGTCCTCAAGTTGGTCTTCTCAAAACAAATATAAATGTATATTGTAAAATCTTCACTCCAGCTTTTTTATTGCTTTGTGGGAGGGGAGTGGAGGGAATAGGAAAGGGAAGTAAAAAGAATTAAGATGTTATGGTCATCATTTCCATGATGAATCTAATCATTATGTAAACATGAACTAACAAAAGTAAAAATTTAAAACAGAGCAATTTATTAGTCATTTTCCCCATTGCTGGGACAAGTGCCCTCGCCTGCAACCTGAGGAGAGTTTATTTGGCTGATTGATTCACTTAGCTCAGGCCATGGATGACTGATTTCAAGGAAGAAATGGCTTGGAAGAGAGCATGGCAGCAGAAAGCTGCTCAACTCATGGGAACTAGAAGGCAGAGCAGGAAAACCCAGAGGGGGAAATATACCCTCCAAAGCCAGGCCCCAATATTAACCTCTTCCACCCAAGCCCCACAGCATATTTAGCTATAAATTTATCAATAGACTAATCTACTGATGAGTATAATGCCCAGTGATCCAATCAACTTCCAGAAGATCCACCTCTGAATGCATGAGTCTTTTGGGGAATATTTTATCCCTGGCCTCCAAAAGATTGATGTCCATCTGATTATGCAAAATTCCTTTAGTCTACCTCCAAGGGTCACTAAAGTCTTAACAATTTCACACTACTCAAAAGTACAAGTCCAAAATCTCTTCCAAGACTCAAGGCAAACTCTTAGCTGTGAGCCAATGTAAAAAGAAAAATGGAAGCTAAATATTTCCAACACATAGTGGCACAATCTTGGAACAAAGTGAGACCAAAATCCAACATGACAAACACTGAATTCTCTAATTCTGTGTCCAGCACCCCTGGCCATGTGTTGGCAAAACACTCTATAGGGATTGGTCAGTCCCACACCAATGACCTTGCTTCTTGTGGCCCACACGGCCTCTCTTTTGGGTTATCTCTGCTTACTGCCTGCAGTTTTCATTGGCAGCTGTTTAAGCTTCTTGGTGTCTCCAACTTCCTGAGGTCTCCACTGGATCTTAGGTTTTATTCTTACAGCATTGCCTTCTTGGCGGGCTGGTGCTCCTCGGCTGGCCTCCCAGCCCTTCCTTTGAATTCTGAGTGGAGTTTCCTGATTACACAACTCTTGCATTCTCCATGCTGGTAGTACCCTTATTATGTGGATGATGCCAAAATTTTCTGCCAGCAGGAGCTATAATCAGGCCCCTTGGACCATGACTGTAGCAACCTCTGAGGGCTTGGATGACTGAGCATCCTGAAATGAATCTTGGAGAACCAGTTCCCTCAGAGGTTGTTCTTGAACAGAGAGCCCAGGAGGCTGTCTTTTCAAATGAAAGATTTACCTTTTTGTACCCTTTAAAATTTTTTTTTATTTTAAAGAGAATAAAACAAAAGAGGGCAGAACAAAGCAGATCAGAACAGAACAACATAAGCAACACAGCACTTTACAATAAGACAATCAGACATTAACACTAGCTATCAAAATATCTCTTTCTCTGCTATAGTTGAGCATAGTTTCAAACACAATAGTATCAAACATACCAAAATAGTATAAAACCATTCAAAAGAATGAAAGAATTTCAGGACATTCTGAACTGAATAACAGAGAATGATCAATGGCTACTATAATATCTCATTTTCAATAAAAAAATTTGTTTATACTATCACATATATTAAAATCCCAATAAGACACAACATGATAGAATGAATAGTAATAGCAGAGTAGAAGCATGGTAGGATTTCTAAGCAAGACAACATTAAATCAGCAATGGCTGCCATAATGTTTTGTTTTCTTCAAAACAGCTATTCCTACCATCACACATAATAAAGTGAAACAAAACAGATTAAAACCATTCCAACTGATGAATGAAAACATTGAAAGGCTTCAAAGCAATGAAATAGGAAATCATGATTACCATGAAATCTTATATACTCTTACCAACTCTCATACTAGGGAGACTATATGGTATTTACACATGTGAGTTTGTTTTATTTCGCTTATGAGTATGGTCTCACGTTGTGTCCATTTATTTATAAATATCTCAATGTGATCATTCTTGATAGCTGAATAGTACTCCATTGTATAAAAATACTACAACTTTTTAATCCATTCCTCAGTTGATGGGCACTTAGGTTGTTTCCAAGATCTGGCTATTACAAATTGTGCTGCTATAAACATGGGTGCACATATATCACTGTGGTATGATGTTTTCAGTTCTTCTGGGAATATTCCTAGAACTGGAATAGCTGGGTCAAATGGGACTTCCATACCCAGCTTTTTGAGGAATCTCCAGACTGACCTCCATGGTGGCTGCACCAGTCTACACTCCCACCAACAGTGCAGAAGAGCTCGTTTTTCCCCACAGCCTCTCCAGCATTTGTTGTTGGTAGTTTTTCCTATCCTGGCCATTCTTTTTGGGGTGATATGAAATCTCAGTGTGGTTTTAACTTGCATTTCTCTAATGACTAATGATGATGAACATTTTTTCATGTGTTTATTTGCCATTCGTATTTCTTCATCTGAGAACTGTGTATTCATTTGTATTCATTCAGATGCCCATTTTTGGATTGGGTCTTTGAATTTCGAGGGTCTGAGTTTTTTTAATTCTTTATAGGTTTGTACCCTTAAGCTGCAGTGGGTGAAGTGTTGTTGACTTCTGACATGCCCCCAAAGCATCTTATATATCTTGTCACTATACCAAATACTTGGTTTCTTTTTATGATTTTCTTGATAGCACTAATCTTTTTGGTAGCCACACCCCCTTGGACCTCAATTTTATGTGTGGCTATTTTTGGGCCAAAATTTATATTTTTCAAACATTTATGCTCTGCCATTTGCTCTTAATTCTCATTGTAAATCAACTGAAAGTAGTCAGCACTCCAAATTTCACAGTCTTCTTGAACGCTGGATTGCTTTGAAATTTCCTTTGGGAGATTAATTTATCCACCACATTTAAATTGAGGCTCAAACACATTTTGGGACATGGGCAAAAGAATGACAAGTTATTTGCTAGAATGTAACATGTATTGACTCTACTCCGTTTAGTAACAGAGTTCTTATTCCCAACTGAAATCCTAATGAACCTGACCTGTGAGCTCCAACTAGTGTGACATATTAAGCTCCATTTAAAATATTCTTCTCTAGCCTGTACCTCCAAACCTTTCCAAACTCCTCCACACTAGCTGCAAGGGTTTCTGAACCCCATGGGTAGGTGTAGTCACAGCAATGATACCTTTTTATTTTCAGTCACTTTTTCATCCTGGGACAATGTTCAATATCCAAATCGTAAGGAATAGAGGTCCATTTGCCTCATTGTTTCAGAGGGCTTAGTCGGCTGGCTCCATGGAAGAGGGGGCCATGGCAGAGGAGCACAGTGGAGGAAAGTGAGGAAGAGAGAGAGAGAGAGAGAGAGAGAGAGAAATGACAAGAAGAGAGAGAGGGAGAGCAAGCAAGCAAGCAAGAGACACCTCCCTAGCCACACCCCAGCCCCACTTCTTTAGACAAACCACCACCTCTGAACCGTACATTTAGCTATGAACTCATTAGTGAATTAATTCACTTACGGGTCTATTGCCCCTATGATCCAGTCACCTTCTCAAAACTTCACCTTTATTTTTAAAAATTTTTTTATTAATTTGAAGGTAGTAAAATACAACAGAACAGGATGGAATAAAGCCAATTGAGACAGTGTAGTGAAATTGGTACAGAACTTCACAGCAGGTTACCAGGATAACAATAATAGGTACCATAGTATATCTCGTTATCTTTACAATAGTAGTTCTTTCAATCAGATATAGCAAAATCAAAGAAAATACAGAATTTATAGAACTTATCAAAACAGAATATTGAATACAGCAATACCATTAATCAGGACAAAGCAAAACAGTGATAAAAAATGTTTGCCTTCAAAGAGATGGTAAAAGGGAATCCCCCTTATTTGCTATATTACATAAGGTCAACCTCCCAAGAGATGCTCAGACCTCTGGCTCCCACTTGCTAATGGGGGGGGCATCGGTAGACTCACAGCCATTTACCAGGGCAGTCCTAAATTCCAACATGTTGCAGATCTTAGGAGATGCTGCTAGTTCTCGTCCTGAGGTGGCTGTGGCTTGCCAGACCATAGCCACTTACCAAGGTGGTGAGCTGGTTACTTGGTTTCCTAGAGTGCTAAGTTCCAACATGGTGTGGATCTCAGGAGACGCTGCTGCTTCTTGCCCTGGGGTGGCCATGGCTTGCCAGACCACAGCCACTTACGAGGGCAGCAGGCTGGTTGCTCGGTTTCCCAGCACCCTAAGTTCCAACATGGCGTTTTCAGGAGAACTGCTGGTTCTATGAGAATTTTGGGAGATGTTTTAGATCTAAAGCATAATACGCAAGCAGTGTCACCAGGCCTGCCACTGTGCCCTTCCTTGCTCAAGAGCTCCTTATCCTCCTCCCTGAGCAGATCCACATCCCCAAGACCATCTTTACGCTCAGGTAGACAAGTTCCAGCGCATCACTGAGCAGTTTGCCCTGGCTCTGACTGAGTCCTTTACCTGATTCATCTTCACTGGTGAGATCCAGCTCCTCATTGGCTATCACATCCAAACTTCACTGTTCACCTGGCATGTGTTTCACTGTTTATTTAAAAGAGAATTTGTCAGGTGCTTTACTAGGCTCCAGGTCTCTATGTGCCACTCCCTCAAACTGTGAGCAGGCTACACATTTATTTCATACATGTAGTAGCCATGGGGCAGCTTATTTTCCTGAGTGTAAATCCTTAGAGCCTGAAAATAGAGGTCCCTAAGCATGCGGGGACCCTACCATGGGAAGCAAGGAGGTGAGGTTATGACCTGGGTCTCCTGGCTGTAGTCTGACTGTGCTGGTTTTGTCAGAGAAAATGTCTCAAGATCTAGTCAGAGGCCATGAGCCTGGTGACCAGCATTCTGGGAACAACATAAAGTAAAAGGTTAGGTGGGCCCAGTATTTGGGATGCAGACTCTTGTTTAAAGTCACATTTCTAACACTTTGCCTCATTCCACTTCTATGTCTCTGTTATCCCAGAGTCTGAGACTTCCTGGTTTATTCTCTGAAAATGCTCCACTGGTCTGCATTGGTGAGCAGGATGTAGGTTAGGGATATGGGCAAGGCAATTACCAGGGCTGCTTGCAGTGAGGGAGGGTGACTGCAGAAAGCCATGCCCCTTTGTCACAGACTTTCAGTCACTTGCTTTATTTTAAACCTTTTGTACAACCCCTGTGTCTCCTTGCCCTGTGTTTTTATGCTTTTCTTTTTAACATTTCTGCCACTTGAGTTGGTGCATTGCTTAGGGAGAAGACAGATGTACGGGGTTCATCTTCCAAGTGTAATGCAAAGTTAATTGGTGGATTTTAAGGAGCTCTGTTAATGATAAAGAGATCTTCTGATGGACTTTGGAAGAAATGGGGACTTATGCTTCTAAATCTTGCCTACTGATAGGAGGCTTTGCGTGCACTTACTGATGTGGAATGTACAGAAGGGATAGTTATCGACATAGAGCAAGGCGATGGGAATAAAGTGGTTTGGACTTTGCATGTACAAAAGCAAAATGGGAAGGTTTATTTTAAAACATATTTTGTGTTCTTTGATCAGATATCTTGTATACTGTTATGTCAGAGTAAAACTGGATGAGTATAAAGAGCTATTATATATTGCCTTTCATTTAACTTAGCAGGCTTAGTTGATCATAAAAACACTCTGTCAAAGTCAAAGTCATTGCTCAGTCAGGTCAGCTTTGTACAAGAGACTTTCATCATAGGTACAGATTTATCTCTCATTGCAATTTCTGATCTCACTGTAATACCAGTGTTCACAAAAGGACGCAGTGATTAGGGTTGTGGCTGACACCAGTGCCCCAGTGACAATGAGCTATGACACTATCTTAGTTACTTTTTCCTGACTGATGAGATGAGAGGAGGAAAAGTTTATTTAGGTAACAGTTTGTAGAGGTCTCTGTTCATAGTTAGCTGACTCCAAGGCAGGGTGGCACTGCGGAGGGGCGTAACAGAGGAGAAACAGTTCATGACAGACAGTAAAGCAGTGAAGTGGTGAAAATGCAGTAAGTGACAAGCAGAGGCCTTCTTTTTGTTTATGTTGTTTTGCTTTCTTTATGTCTTATCTGGACTACCCACTCTTAGGGTGGGTAACACTCCCAACCAGGTGGGGCAGTCTTACCAGTATCACCCATGAATCAATCCCAGCATCACATCCTTGGTCCCACACCCTAGATCTAGTCACCTCTGAAAAGCTCCACTATGACCAAATGAGGCTTTGGGGGCATCTAGACACAAACCATAACAGACACTGTACCTGCCTGCAAAAATAAAGACCATTGTTTTTGTCAGAATCTTTTCTTTTTACATAGTTGAAAATTAAAACATATTTATTGTCAAGTATCATCTTTATACTTTGATATTCCTAGTATTAAATTTTATTTTTTAATCAACTACATTTTTACAAGGCATATAACCTAATGAGGCATAGGTCTTCTTTTCTGTATGGATAAATATTGAACAAAACAGAACAAAACACAAATCTATCTTACTTTTATTTTTTATTTACCATTTTAGGTTTCAAGGCCTCTTTTTCGGTTTTAAATGCTGTAATCTCCAGAATTCTACATGAGCAGTTTCTGTGTAACAAAGGATATCTGCATTCTTATTTGGTTCTTTTTTATGTATTTGAATATTAAAATGCAAGCGTATAGTTTTAATCCCCAGTTTTGTTTTATAAGCAGTTATTATACAGGTGTTATTTTCAAATGTATGCGAGGCTGAGTCTGTCAGAAGTGGCTGAGGGATTATCAAAATGTAATTATCCTTAAAGTTTTAATTTAAAGGAACAGCTAATAAAACTAAATGAACTTAGATTGCTAACAAGTTTTTGTCTGCAATGAACTGTGCATTTAGATCCTCAGACTGGAAGTCTAGTGAAACTTGGTGACACACTCCCACTTCTTACATATGTATGGATATTGTAACCCCTGAGCAGGAAACAGCAGTCACTGTAAGTGTTGATGTGAGTTTTAGGTATGTTAACATCCAGGCTGAATGAGAATGCTATCTGATGGACGGGCACGTGCCAGGCAAATGGGACCTTGATGTGTGTGAGCTGAGGGGCTGATGAGCTATAAAGGGAAGAGAAAGCTTCAGAAAAGCTGGAAGTTTAGAAAAAATAGGTCTGCAAAGGTTTACACAACCTATTTTATAGAAAATGGAAAACCACTTTGGCAGTCCTGGGCTCCTTGGCATGTGTCTTGGGTCATTTTTGTCTGTGTTCACCTGGGCACTTTAATGGGGGACAGAGAAAAGTGGTATGCTAAATTTTATTAATGGAACATAAAATTTAGAAGGCAAACAGTCCTGGATCTGCCACTTCTTGACTGTGATCTGCTGCAAAGGTCCCAAAAGAGCAATCTCGGCGAGTCCCATAATGGCTATCAAAAAGATGAGAAGCGGTGAAGGGTGGGAAAAGATGGCCAGGGTGGTCGTGCTGTGAAGCAGGAGTGGTTCAAGATATGTATTCAAGGAGGTGACAGAAACCTGGGGCTTTTCAAAGGCAAGGGTTGGGGTGTGCATCGCTGGCAGTGTAATAATCCTGATCAAGTCAAGATTGGTATCTTAGGACTGGTTCTGTGAGGTTCTGGGAGAACCATGATCACTTAAGGGAGCAATTTGGTTCCCGTTGTGTGGTGACAGCTCCTGCTTAGGGAGCAGCTTCAGTTCCTGTCATGGAGTAATTGCTTCTGCTTAGGAGGTGACAACCTCATGGGTTGGTCTGTGAGGCTCTGCTTTCCCTGGAACCTGATGTGATTACCGCTTGAGGACAGAGGCTGGAGAATTCTCAGCATTGCTGTAGGGGGCCTGGAACTGAATGCTGGAAAAGCTGGCAGTTGGAGGTCCCTGCGAATCCTGAAAATTACTGTATTATTATCTTGCTGTTCTTAGTCCTGAAGTGGGATAAGATAGGCTGGGTGAGTTGTGGGCTAATAAACCTTGTAAAAGGGACACTCCTTAAGTGAGTGACATACTTTTGTGCAGATCTGAGCAGGGATGTAATCCAGTTTTATGATAAGAAGAGAAACATATATTCTTGAAGGCTGAGATGGCGAACTGTATCCTGCTTTTAGTTACTCATTAGTCTTCTGCAGTCTCTAGGTCCCTGTTACAACATTGCAGGTTGATCTAAACAGTAATTGCTACAAAATCTGGGTAAGTAAGATTTATCATCCCAGTGATCAGGTGAGCCAAGAAAGAACTGGCACTTCGGTGGGAAATAAGCAACAAACACGAAGGAGAAGGACTTGGTGAAATATGGGTAAGAGGAGAGATATGATGAAGAATTAAACCAGTAAGGAAACTCAATTTGAACTTGTTTGGGTAATGAGTTCATTTAATGCTATTTTTGCTCAGGTAACAACACGCATGCAGTGAAATAATATTCAGTTTTAAAAAAAACAGCATAAAGTAAAATCGTTTTTATTAGCTCTATTGTCAACTAAGTGAGATACAAAAGCCTGTTAAGGATGCATTCTTCAAGGCATTTAATGATTTCTTTCCCCTTTAGAAGGAAAACACTTCCTCTTTCTTTCCCTTTTTATTCCATCCAGCCTATAAGCCTATTGGTTGGTGCCACCCGCATTGGGGTGGGTTTTTTTCAGTTTTCAGGCCTGAATGTGAACATTCACACATACCCAGAACTTCACTAACATGCTAGATGGTGGTTCCCATTGAAATGAAACTGACACATCACAATTAACAACCAGACAGAATGAGATTAGTAGATGAGCTATCATTTAGTAAATTTTATTTGCTATTCAAATTATTTGGGTTGAAGTTTTTAAAAAAATTGATGACAAGTTTGTTAATATTATCATGACTATTGCTTTTGTTCTCCACTCCCCTCTTCCTTTATAACTTAATTTAAACTATGCCCTGAAACAACTTGCAGGGTTGGCAGGAGTAGAAGTGAATTGTTCAGAGGGGATGATCTTGACTGTTAGGGCTCTGGAGAGAGGAGAGGGTCTGAAATGAATTAAAGTTCAGAGTATCTGAAATTGCATGTTTGGCTCCAGCTAAGAGCAAGCAGCAGAGTGTTTGCAAGTGAGCTTAATTACAAAGTAGTGATGCTTTCTCTAGTGGCAGTTTTAATTAAGATCACAGTCAAAGGAAGGAATGGGAATCTCTTTCATAGCAAGATAAAAATTAAAATGGAATAGAGGCAGTTCTCTGTCTTTAGATTATTTGTGGATATATAATTTGTTTTTAAATTTTTTAAATTTATAGGTAATAAAATCCAACCACACAAAACAGAACAAATCCAATCAAAACAAAGCAGCACACTTGGTATACAGCTTCAAAGAGGATAATAGGAAAACAACAATGGCTACCATAGTATATCTTGTTATCATCACAATAGTTGTTCATTCTATCAGGTATAGCAAAATCAAACCAAACACAAGACAGAATAAAACCAATCAAAACAGAATATTGAATAAAGCAAAACAATTAATCAGAACAAAGCAAAACGGTGAGAACAGTATTGGATTTCAAAGACAGGATAGAATGAGATCCCCCATATTTGCTATATTGTATACTGTCATCCTCTCAAGAGGTGCTCAGACCGCTGGCTCCAGGTCTGCAAAGTCAACCAGACAATACAAGCATTTAGTTGCTTTATGTTCCTTAGTTGCTATCAACTCAGCCTGTCCTCCAGACCAGCCGGTCGCTTATGGGGGTGGGGGGGTGTTTGATTCTCAGCCTGCACACCGGTAGGCACCCAGAAGGCACTATCTGACTTACTGTTCCTGGAATCTGCATGGCTTGCGCAGCTTACCAGAAAGGCTGGCTAGTTGGCTTCTTGTTAGGTCCTCCCAGTCCCAGCATTGAGATATATTATTTCAAGTTATTAACCTTTTCTTTTTTCATTTCTAAATAAAAAAAAGGTGTACTGGATGTTCTTAAGAATCCCCTGAAGGGCTGAGTGTATAGCTCAGTGGTAGAACACTTGCCTTGCATGCAAGGGGCCCAGCACTGAGAAAAAAAGAGGAAAAACAGAGAGAAGGTGGGGGGGGGGACAAGAAGAGAAGGAGAGAACCTTAAAAGTTCTGTTGTATGGATGTAGAAATGAGGGAAGGGTGGGAGAACCATGATCGCTGACAGCCTACCATGGTCAAGCTCTACGAGTGCTGTAGATATTATCTCACTTTAACTCTAGAATACCAGATGAGAGAGATACTATGTCTCCCAATGTATAGAGAAAGAAACTAGGTTTTAACAGTTTTAGTAACTTTTTCTAGGTCACGTGATAGCTAAATATTAGGGCTGGATTGGATCACGTATCTGACTCTTTCTGATTCTATAAATGAGTGATTTGAAGCTAGGGGTCTAGTTTATAAGAGAACGAGCAGTTTCTCTGACTTTTTTTTTGGTGCTGGGGATCAAACTCATGACCTTGTACTTGCCAGGCAGGCGCTTATGCCACTGAGCTAAATCCCCATCCCTCTCTGACTCTTGAAAACAATGGAAGGGAATATAAGAAAAAATCTATAAGCAAATGTGCTATATGTTTAATTTAAAAATTATTTTTCCAACATGCTTATTATGTATATATAAATGAACAAATCTTGAGGCTATTTGTTAGTGTTGGAGAATTTGATTCACCAGAAGTTGATGTGACTTATGGTTCTATTTGTTTGTAGGTTAAGTTACATGCTTTTCGCAATAACTACTGTTCCAAAATCTAGCCCTGTGTGTTTTAAAAATGTGAATATTGAGGGAAAGATGAACCAAAATAACACAAGAACCTTTGAGAATAAGAAAGAAAATTCTCAAATCTATTCTCTCATCTTGTAGCATGTAAATTCACGAATACTAGGGGTCCCTGAAGAAGGTGGCATGGTGCTCGCCCTGGTGTTCTTAGCTGTGGAGAGGTGGTGATGGCTACCTCGGGCTGCATTCAAGCTCTCATGCAGGGCAGGAGAGCTCTTGATAGATCTTTCTTTGATAGCAAGTTTTCCAGAGGTAGCTAAATTCTCCAGCTGGGTAGTTTGGATGCAATCAGATTCTCTGTGGGAGAATAAGAGGATAAATGACTCACCTCAAACACATAGGCAGTCAAGATAAATTCATTTTAGAGCAACGAGTTTAACATTTTAATGCAGCAGATTTTCCTGTTCTTACATCTACATTTCAGTGGAGCAATTGGAATGATAGAAAGTCTATCAAAATAAAATTTCCATTTTGATACACGTTAAAAAGGTCAACCTGCTATTTCTGACCCTGAAGAATATGACCCTTTTAAGGGGTACTCTTTCTGACATACTCTGAAATTGAGACGGGAGCTTAATTTTCTTCTCCCAAGCAATACTCCTTCAGAAAATTACAGGATAAAAATTTTCTAAGGGTTGAAACTAGTACTTAATACAGGTGACACATTTCTTAAAACTTGAGATTTTGAAATTACAAGAAATATTCGACTGCTATCACTTTTAAAAAAGATCAGTAACTATATGAAAACAAAGTTCCTCATGACCAGTGAGTGAAGGCCAAATTACCTTGTCATTTGTTAAGAACTCAATTGTTGTTACTGTTTTATAAAACATCCTGTGTAAGAAGCCTCCCTTCTAACAACCTGGGCACACTGTCCTTTTAAAAAGCTCGATAAACATAACTTAAAACGTAAATGGAAATGTTAGTGTTTCAGTTATTTGGCAATGAAATTGGGTGTTTATTTGGGCCAGTTCCCGCTTTGCTCCTCCAAATGTCAGGATCAAATCTGATCTTTCTGTGTCACAGATGAATGTTGATGAACAATGTGATGTGGCCCAATCCTATCGTTTCAGACTTGGAGCGCAGCCCAGCCACACAGAAAATCGAATGCATGCCTCAGGCTAAGCAGCCTTACAGCATTTGCTGTCATTCTTACACCATCCCTCCTTCCGATCTGGAAGGTTCTGCTGCCACCTGACTTTTCCTCTCCAGCACTGAACATTCTTTAGCTTGTATATGTGTGTTTTCCTCCTTTGCAGACTGCAGACTCCTTAAAGCCAGAAGCTTTGAGAATATCATTGACAGCTCTATGTCTGGGACCTAGAACAGTGTCTGACACACAGTAGGAAGTTAACAGGTATTCAGTGCATGAGTTGAAAACCTTTTATGTATGACTTTGTGTTTATCAGTATATCTGATGTCCTGGAAATGAATACATCCAAACAAAATAATGAGACAACAATATAAAGGATAGATACACAGAATGAATCATTGTTTTCATAAAATTCTATGCATTTCAAAGACTACACTATTTTTAGTCATTGCTTTCCTTAGGGATTTTTAAAAAACATAGCCATTATTCTCAGAAACAGCTCTGTTGGACTCTGCCTAATTCATTTTCAGTGTTCCACTTTGAAGGAATCTGCCTTTGAAGACTCCAGCCTTCCTTTCCTTCATCATTTTGCCTCTCTACTGTTGACTGTGTTATTTTTATTTTACTGTGTTCTTTTGAGACAATCATGAAATTTTTGTATGTAAACAAAATTGAACTTGTCTAATGACTTAATAAGGTTCTGTAATTTAAAATTTAACAAAAATCCTTGTGTGAAAAGCAGCGCTATCCTTTTGTACAGATAGTTGCATTGGGTAATTCCAGTATGGGACACAGTTTGCTAGTATTAGGGATTCAGTTCAGCAGAATGAAAGAGAAAACCCAAAGAAGCACGGCTTCAACTAGATCAGTCTTACTTTTCTTATGTAGTAAGAACCTGGTTGATGCTTTGTTTTGATGGTGTAGGGGGTCTGGGTTGAGCTGTCTGCAATTCTTTTGGCCCTATACCAAAGTCAAAAGATGCAAAAAGGAAGATAATCAATCAAAGAGCAAAAATACCTACATCAGCAGAGTCAAATTCCCTTTTCGTGAAATTCATCAGAAGCCCCAATCAGGTCCACCTCCATGGCATTGGCGTTTTGTGTCCCACGGTCACCTGAGTCTGCAAGAGAAGTTGGGAAACGTAGGCACTGGTTTTGTTTGTTTGTTTGTTGTTTGTTTTCTGAAAATGAAGATGCAACAACAAAAGTAGAATTTGCTCAGTGGGAAAGAAGGAGAAAATGAATATTGAATAGGCAACTATCAGTTTCTGACAAAGCAAAACACCTAAAAATTAGATGAAATTTTGGATTGCCTTTTTCATAGAACTCAAATGATTCAGGGCATACCATTTAGAATAACAGTGTTGGGAAAATTACTTATAGAAAATTGCATTTCAATATTTTCAAAAGCATGCAAATAAAATGTCTTTATAATAGAGTACAGTTGCTTAATGTAGATTAAAGCAAAAAAGGCATGTTAAGTATTACAACAAAAAGCAATGATTATAACAACCATATGCTTTCATTCATTGAAAGACATTACCTAGCAAAAGTTCTAAATGTCAGCACAAATAACTGTGTACTGCATAGTAATTCTAGATGTATTGTTGTGAATCATAAAGATTATAGAGTTTATGAATAAATCATATATGAACTAGTTACTTAGATCTATAATTCATTAAAGTATGTTATTTAATAATTAAAATTAATATTTTAAAAATGAAATTATGTAATAGTTAAAATAACTATATTTTATAAGCAGAAACAATTTAGAATATGTGTAGCATCTGTTTGGTAACTAAATCAGGGAAAGTGTCCCAAACAATGAATTTATATGTATCTAAATGGTTATTAATCCACTTAGAGTTATCTAAATAGAGAATAATTTTAGTTTTTAAAATCTGAGAATATAATTCTTTAACTTAAAATCACAGTAATCGAGAAAATATATTGGGAACTCATTGGTGGTGATGAGTAGTTATTATTCCAAAGAAAAATCTTTACTGTATTTAATTAAAAAATAAACTTTTTATTCTTATAGCTACTTAAGATATGACTTTTGGGAGATTTTATCATTCATGCTATAAAAATAGTAAATGGAATGAAAGGTGTTAAAGCCCTAAAGAAGCAATGCATTTTATTTTTTAAAATGTTACCTATAATTAAATGTACAATAATGTGTTTTAGTCCCAAGGGAAAAGTTGTTTGGGTCCTGTTCTTTAATTTTAAGTGAACTGGAATCTTGCTGAACTTGAATTAAAATTGCACAATGAATCGTAATTGTCTTCATTTGTCCTCATTTTAAATTATAGATGAGAGCTGATTTATGTTCTGTAGTTTTTTTGATTTAGGAAATGAATTACAGGTGTGATGGTATTTTAGATTAAATACGGCTCAGGAGACATAAATGTGGCTTACAGGTAGTCTTTGTATTCAGATAGCTTCTGTCTAATGGAGAAAAAAATATGCAAGATCGTCTCTTCCTTCGTGTTTAAGGGTTGTCTTAGTCTCTTTGATCACTGTAACAAATTGCCATGAACTGGGTGACTTATAAACAGCAAATATTTATTTTGCGTATTTCCAGAGACTAAGAAGTCCAGAGTCAAGCGCTGGAGGACTGGCTTTCTGATGAGATTCCCCGCTTCTAGGTTCATCCTCCTCTCACTGTCCCTGACAGGGCAGAGGGAAGGCTGTTCTCTGAGGCTGCGGTTAGAAGGATACCAAGCGCATTGAGAAAAGCTCTGCTCTCAGGACCTAATCACATTTTAGAGGCTCCATCTCATCCTAGCAGCGCCTTAGGAGTCTGGGTTTTAGCATATGAATGTGGGAGGGGTATAAACATTCGGAAGGGATTTTACCAGATGCAAGAGTAAGATCTGGGCATCTCAGAGAGTGAGCAGATGACTCCGCGGGTGAGCTGCTGCTCAGTGAGGGGGTCCTTAGGGGTGGTGCTGGATGAAGTGGAAGCTGACTGGAAGGTCTTTTACCCCTAAGGACTTTGCATTTCCCTGGAAGGCAGTGAAAGATGAACAGTTTTTAAGCAGCACAGTGACAAGGTAATATTTGGTTTCAAAGGATTTGGCCCTAAGGAGACTGAAGAGGATGGACTCGGTCAGTGGCCAAGAAGCTGCGCGCACGTGCTGCAGTGGGCATGCGCAGCTCTCTGTGGGCGCGTGAGCCAGGTCACCCCAGCAGCTGAGCATCAGGTAACAGCTCTAAAAAAACAGTAAATATGGAAACAGTCTCTTAATTTCCTTTTTTCCCCTTGGTTTACAAATGCTGATAAAGGCTGACAAAGATTCTCCTTAGACAGGCTCCTGTATGCCCTCTTTTCTCACGTGTCGCATTCTTTTTTGCCTTTTGAATTCAGTCTCAGCTAGAGGTCTGTTAGGTCATTTTTGGGGAGAATCTCCCCACGCTTAATATCTGACAACCTTTGATATATGGTCAAATTTCCTATGCTCTACTCCTTTTTCGAGGGGGGTTTGAGACAGGGTCTTTCTAGATATTCCAGGCTGGCCTCAAACTCAGTTATTCTCCTGCCTCAGCCTCCCAAGGGCTGAGATTAAAGTAGTACACCACTTCTTGCTTTCATCCCCTGCTTTTGACATCTAATTATCCTGACCTGACTTCAGCAAAGATCCTGTTAAGTTCCTACTCTCCATGTCTCTTAATAACTTTTCATTGGCTGCTCCTCTCTGCTCCCAAATATCAGTTCTCTTTACTGAATTTGGAGTTGAGCTGAATTTCATTCCCCTATTGTAATACCCTGGGTGAAGTCTCCCTTACCACTCTAACAGGTGTCAGCATATGTTATCTTTAGCAGATCTTTGATATGATTCTACCTAGTAATATCCAAGAGCAGCTTTAATTATGTGGCTTTCTACACAGCTCCAGAATGTTGCCCTTGTTACCTAGGGCTAGGAGTTCACACAGGAGTCAGAACCAGAAAGTACCAAATAGACATTGGATCGAAGCTGGGAGCTAAGAAACAGAAACATGAGGGCAGTGAGTTTGAAAACAGGGTCACCAGGAAATGGAGAGGGTGGAACAGTCCAGCTGGAGCTGTGTGTGCAGGAGGAGCCTGGAGCTGGGGAAGGAGCGAAGGCCACAGAAACAGGACTATGAGAAGCAGGTGCTAAAGTGATCCGCCTAATTCCACTGGATGAGAATCTGTGCTTGTCCAGCGATGCTTTGAGCAAGCTAAGTCATTTTTGGCTCTGATGTGAAGCCTTTTTGGCTACCTCGGAGTCTGACGCACAATAGGCTCTGTGGGGACTGGAATTTGGCCATGTTGTTCCTTATGCACGCTTGCAGCTCAGCACAGTGCAGACTAAGGTCCTACGTGGCAGTTAGGGAGTTGGGCTTTCACAGCTATGAGGAGTTGAGTTTTATTATTTATGCCAGTATTATTAATTTTCAGATGCCAGAATATAATTACATTACTCTATTACAGTCATGCTGTAATTGACATTTTGGGGGGATAATCTGGAAGGAGTTGGATGAGGAAAGTGTTTCAGGACTTTCATGGGGAGTTGTCAGTGATGTTCGTGTGTGTGAAAGGGCTGATGGGCAGAGCTCTGTGCCTCTTCATTCTCCTGAGTGCTCAAGACTGACGAGAAGGCAGGACAGGAAACAAGGGAGGTCTCAGGGCCAAATATGAGGGGAAAGAATGTGTCTAGAAGAAGCCAAGGAGTATAAAATAGTTCAGCGGCCACAGAAATTAGTGTAGGCACATTGGAGCTTTCCAGGGTTCAAAAGATTACACATTTTTGGAAGCTGTTAATTTGGAAGGGATAAAAGTGAAAATAATAAAAGGGTTAAGGAAAGGCGCTTTTAAAAAACCATCCTTTTCTATTTATAATATTGTTTTGATAATTGTTGGATTTTTGAGCTTCTCAATAGTTTTCGTCAAGGTAAGATCTTAAGTCAATGCCCACCCTGTCTTGTAGGCCACTCTTCACCCTGGCATGGGGCAATTTAACTTCTACTAGTGTGGGGTTAGCAGAGCTGCAGAGATATGCAGAATGGAATTTTGAAACTTCTTTAAGCTATATGCACTTGCAAAATATATTCCACCTTCATCTCCTGGCCCTTGAATCTGACCTTTCTAGTTGTCTCAATGCTAGGGTTTTTGGCTATCACTTGCTTTTCAAATTTAAGAACTCTTATTTCTTTCATAAACTCACAAAAATGAATATATAAAATAAGACTCATATATAGAACTATAAAAAACAATTCTCCTATGCATATGTATATTTAAAGTTTTTGAATTGTGCTATGTATAATTTGTTAACTTGCTCTGTTTTGCATATATATATATATATATATATATATATATATATGACATTTTTTGGTAAAATACAATGCATACATTTCTTGGCAGACTTAATCAAAACATATTAGGGCAGAGTATCCAAATCCAAGCAAATTTGTAACCAATTACCAGAAAAAGCAATCACTATTAAGATAGATAATTTGGACTACCAAACAGACAATTCACATGACTGCAAACTGGCATGCCACGTACTAGAATGAAACGCAAGTGTAAGGGAATGTCAGCATCACTGGCCCTTCGGTTAGACTTGGAAGGGACATTGACAAGAGCCCACGTGTACAAACAGAAGCAGAAGCAGTGGGGCTGCCATCAAGATACGCAAGGAGCATAGTGCACCTGCATGATCTGGGAGCTAAGAGGAAGGTGAAAAAGCCTCTTTAAAAATTTATTTATTTGATTCGCGGGCCGATGACAGAGTGGGAACAACCTGACTCGACCCTCTCTCTGTTAGTGCCATTCGTGGACTACAGATGGAGAGAACCAGGCCTCACCAGGAGGTGATCCCCACCTGGAATCCATGTCATTTTCATTGTTTTCTTGGGTTGGGTTTTATTCTCTTTTGTTTTGTTTAATTATGTTGAATCTGATGGCATGAATAGCTATTTAAAAGATAGCAAGCCAAGTTATGGTAGCCATTTTGAACTTACTATTGGCTTGTTTTGAAGTCCTTTATTGCATTCATTGTTTCGTTTTTGTTGTTTCTGCTCTATTCTGTTCTGTTTGATTTTTACTATGTCTGAGGGTATCTGTAACTATTTTGAAGGCAACAGAAGGCATTATGGTAACTATTGTTGGTTTTGTAAGGTTTTGAAGTCTTATATCACTTACACTGGTTTATTTTAATTGGTTTTATTCTGTTTTATTTTTCTTGGTTTTATCCTCTTTAAAATGAAAAAAGAAAGAAATTATTTTCAACTTTTTATTATGGAACATTTTTAGTATACCCCAATGTAGACAAAATAATATAATGTATTCCAAATCTGGCTTCAACAGTTAAAATTATTTTTCTAACCCTGTTGCATCTATCTCCCCAAACCTACCCTAATCTCCTTTTATCACTGAAGGATTTTGAAGGAAATTATTGATATCATATTATTCCACTTATTAAAAACTTAGTGTATATTTGTATAGCTAATACACCTAAGAATTAGAAATGTAATGAAATTCCCATTTCTAAAAAAATGATCAAAATTATTTAATATCATCTCCATGTTCAAGTTTTTCTGATGAGTATCTTTTGCCCTTGTGATTCCCATCATTTTATTCAAAGACTCATAGATTACTCACTAGGATGACCTGGAAGGAGCCTGATTGACACCCACATGGTCAATTATCTTGTACTTGTTTTTGTTTTTAGTACATGTTTGCAGTACATAATGTTTACATTCATCATATGGATTAGTTACCTGTACTTAATGTGCATTCATTCTTTGTATTCCCTTTCCGCTTCCCTCCTTCCTTCCTTCTCATTTGTAAAGGATCTATTTTCCTCTTTGCTATTGTTCATCTTTTCTTTTGTTTTTTAAGTTACTTTGTTTTTTTTTTTACATGAGAAAAGCATGGGTCTGATTTATGTCACTAAATATTATGGTTTCAAAGTATATCTATTTTCCTGAGAATAACTCAAATTTATCCTGTACGACAGAGTATTACTCCATTATGTATAATTACTACATTTTTTCCCTTATATGTTGATGAATATCTAGGCTACATTCCAGAATTGGCTGTATTGAGGTGTGGTGCTGTAAACATGGGTACGCATGTATCACTGTGGTATGATGTCTTTAAGTTATATTGTAAGGTACCCAGGAGAAGAATAAGTGGGTAGAGTGGAATTTTAGTTTTAATTTTTTGGTTTTCAGTTATTGCTCCAGTTTACATTCCCACCAACAATGTAGAAGGATTCTTTTCCTCCACAGCCTTGCCATACTCGTTAATATTTGATTGTTTGGTGATAGCTACTCTTTCTGATGTAAGATGTAATCATGGTGTTGTTTTAATTGCATTTCTCTGCTGGCCAGAGTTGTTGAGATTTTTAAAATGTATTTATTGCCCATTTGGACTTATTTTTCTAAGACATGTCTATTCATTTTAAATGCTGGTTTTTTGATTGGGTCTTTTTTGAGGGGGATCAGATGATCTTGACTTCTCTGTAAATTCTAGATATTCATCTGATATTTGAGGAGTGGCTAGCAAACCCTTTTATCATTCTTTAGGCTGTCTCTTCACTCGATTGATCATTATCATTGTACAAATTTGATACAATAACACATTCTGCCAATCTGTATCTTTGAATTGAGGAGTTGAGACCATTTACTTCAAGAGTTATTACTGAAAGGTATTGACTTATTCCTGTTATTGTATTATCTTTGCTTTGTTGACTCTTTTCCCCCTTTTTTGTTTAACTGCTTGACCTGGTTGATATATTTGTTCCATAAGACTTTTTGGCTTTGCTGGATTCATTGTCTTTGTCTACAGTATCCTTAGGCAGTTTTTGCTGTACTGATTTGGTGGTTGGTCATGAATTTCTTAAGATGCACTTTGTCATAGAAATACCTTATTTCTCCATCAATTTTGAAAAATAGTTTTGCAGGATACATTAGTCTGGGTGGACAGTTATTTTCTTTTTGGGCTTGGACAACTTCAAGATCTCTTGGCCTTTAAAATATGTGTTAAAAAAATCTGCTGTAATCCTATTAGGTTTCCCTTTACAAGAGATTATTTTGCTTTTGTCTGACAGCTTTTAAGATTTTGTGCTGGACTTCTGATATTTTGACTATGATGTGAGGAATTTATTACTTTGGGCTTGGACAACATCAAGATCTCTTGGCCTTTAAAGTATGTGCTAAAAAATCTGCTGTAATCTTAATTGGTGCTCTCTATACTTGCTTACCTGTATGTTGAGTTCTTCCCCCTTACTTAAAAAGTTTTCTGTTATGATTTCTGTAAACATTATTTATTCATGTATGTTATCCTCTAATTTTTCTGTAACTCCAGTTAATCTTAGGCCAGTCTTCTTTGTACCATTAAGTAGCCTTCAAATCAGCTTTTCTTTCTCTTGTTGTTTTTAAGGTATCCCAGAGTGCACCACCTTGGGCTTCTGATTTAGCATCACATTGGTTACTTCTTCTGTTTGTGTAGTTAATAGAATTCTTATTTTCAGGATTTCTGTTTGCCATCTTTTCTACTTCTCTGGTAAGGTTCTCATTTATGTTTTGAATGGTCTTGATTAGCTCTTCTAAATTTTTATTTGATTCTTCTTCAATCACATTTGCGAATTTATTTGTTGATTCCATGATCTGTCTCATTTTGTCATCCTTAAGATCGCTGAATTTCTTTGTTTCCTCTTTAATCATTTCATACAGCTCTCCTGTTTGGTTTTGATTTCATTTCCATTAGTGCCCCTTGATGTGCTTTGGAAAGTTGGTAGAAATTGGAGGCATTTTGTTCCCTTGATTTTTTTCATATTCCGTGTGTGTGTGTGTGTGTGTGTGTGTGTGTGTCTGTTTGTGTGTGAATGAGTGATGAGGATTATGATCATATAGGATGGAAGAGACTTTGTTATTGGTGTGGTGTTTGGTGCTGGTGGTTGTTCTGATTTCCAGGGATGTGTTTCTTGGCTTTGTTAAGTGGTATTATCTACCACTTCAATCTATTCCGTTTAATTGGGCTGACCTAGTCGCTGTGTTTTAAGGAGACAATCACTGCTGATTATAAGAGCAGCCATAGATGCAGCCATGCATCAGTCATGAACATTAAAACTTGTTTGGAAATTTTGTCCTTTTATTAGTGTCCTCTATGGACTATACTATATTGCTATTAGTCATTAGCCTGGGATGTGAAAGAAGGAAGGAACAAGGAAGAGGAAAAAGAAAAAGAAAGAGAAAGAGTCAGGAAGAAAAGAGTGAATAAGAGAAATGTCAATAGGTGAAAAATATGAAATTGGATTCCACTGGAGGAATTTTTATAAATGCAGTAAAGGGTTATTGTTGTCAAGGTTTGTGAAAATTTTAGTGGACAAGGGAATAAGAATGTAGAGGGAGGGAAGTGTAATTAGAGACTGAAGAGAGGTGTGAAGTTGTAGGAACATATTAATATAGTTGTAGTTAGTTTTGTTTGACTCCTCTAAGCACAATTCTGTTAAGGGTTACTCTGAATGGCCATGAATAGTACCTTCAAATTAAAGCACTGGTCTATTCTTTGTCTCTTCAGTACATATACAGGCACCTAATATATCCTATGAACATATATATCTCATATATATAACAATTATATAATATCTATAATATATAATATGATCTATGAGATATATATAATCATATGATATATATGATGGAGAAGACAGAGAGGACAAGGAGATAGAAAAAATGAGGAAGAGTGAAGACAAAACAGGAAGAAATTAAATTCTTAAAAATTTTAATGAGAACAAAAAAAGATACAAAATGATAAGAAATTAGCAACAGTTGTTGTATTATTTATTGTTATCTTCAAAATAGTTGCTCACGTTACCAGGTATAGGCATGCAAAATAAACAATGTAAGCACTAATTGTTTCTTTCAGTGAACTAATAGAATTAGTAGTACAATTACCTTAGCTATCTTGTGTATATACACTCACATATATATATTTTTTGTTTTGTTTTTTTCTTTCCTGCTTTTCTCCTTTCCCCATCCCAGTTGTTCTTTCTTTTTGAGAAGCTTCTTTCCCAGAAAGAAATTTTAAAAAGAGAAAAAAGAAGAAAAACAGAGAGCAGAATAAGAGAGAAATACTTAAAAATAAAAAAGTAGAGTCAGAACATTATTGACAAGTAAGAACAGAAGAAAAGGGGGGAAAAAACCCCAGCACAAACAAACAAGAAAGGAAACAGACACCAAGCCCTACACAGTCACTATACCACGCGGCCAGAGCGTCCTCACGGTTCCCTTTAGACTGGGTCGTAGTCCCCTGCAGGCAGCCATGCCAGTTCCCCCTTCCTGTCTGCCTGTCTGGAAGTGGTGAGGGCTGTCGAGCTCTCTCTGCCCACTTCCTGGCTGCCAGCCATGTTTTGGACATGGGCAACTTCAGACTTTGTCCCAAGATCTGCCCATCTCAGTCTGGGAAGAAAGCATGACTTCTGCCCTTAATTTCCGCCAGTGACTCCGCACTCCCACGCCCCTTGCTGCTGTCTCCATCCTTGCTCCAGAGACCTGCCCAGTGTGTCACCAGAAGCCCACTGCCCAGGCCACTCTATTTGTTTGTCCTCAGACCTTTATCTGTCCCTGGTCCTGAACTCGAGCCCACCTTTCAGCCCATGGAACTTGGCCTAGTCCCCAGGCTCAGGCCTCCTTGGCTTGCTCAGGATGGGGGCGGGTGGGTGGGTAGGATTTTATGCTGTCTCTCATCTTTCCGGTGTTTGGGAAACAGTCGAAAGTGCCCACCCTGGTCTGGCTCCAGTCAGTGCCCCTCTGCTGTGTCTCCAGGTTGTGATCTGTGGGTTCCTGCCGGGGAATGTCGTGCCGCGCACAGCTGGGGTGGCCGTCCTCTCTCTTCCTTTGTCCATGCAGGGTGGTGGCGGTGCGTCCGCTGACTAAAGGCTAAGTGTGTGTGTGTGTGTGTGTGTGTGTGTGTGTGTGTGTGTGTACCAGCAATGCCTGCTTCCCTTTCTCATGACCAGATACTTGGTTTGTTCTAGAGGGTTCATCTCTCAGGTTAGTTTTCCATCTCTGGGTGTGGTTGCCTGCCTGCTGCAGACCACTGCACTGTCCAGCGCCTCGCTGCCAGACTCTCCCCTGCCCTCTCTCTCTGCATGGCCATGGAAAGCTGAACTTTTTAACTTTTTAAAATCAGAACTCAATGAAAATCCACAAATTGGATTTTGTTAAGTATCTAATTAGTTCTTGGATAACTTATTAAAGTGTCGTTTTAAAAAATCAGTATATGTATATGTATTTGTTTTCACTACACAGTAGTTCAGTGTTCAGATCCTTGCTGTGTGTTATTTAATGGCTAAATCTTGCAGATCAGTGAAAATTAGTATACTGAATCATCATCCATTCTTTGTTTATCTGCATGGTACTTTATTAGTTAATATACCATAGATTACTTAGTCAATCTTCTATTGATGAAATTTGAGTCATTTGCAGTCTTATAAATAATGTAAATTATGCCATAATAATAAACTTGTATACACTTTACCCTCTAGATACTGGTTTTAAACTTTCTTAAAATATAGCCAAGGGGGCTGGGGATTTAGCTCAGTGGCATAAGTATCTGTCTGGCAAGTGTAAGGTCATGAGTTCAGTTCCTGGTACCAAAAACAAAACAAAACAAAACAAAACAAAACAAAACAAAACAAAACAAAAACTACAGCCAAGGGCTTCTGTCAATGTGTCTGCTGAGCAGAGGGATTTTCTTTTTTATTTGGTGATAGATAGATGATTATTCCTCCTGTTCTTGCACTATTTATCCAGAAAAAATTACACATGAACTCATATGACTTTACTGTATACTGATATAATTCCCCTGTTTAACAACAGAGAATATGCAGAAATGTGTAAGCGTGGTGCGGTGGCACATGCCTGCAATTCCAGCACTCAGAAGGCTGAGGCAGGAGACTGTGAATGATGCCAGCCTAGGTTACATAGTGAGTTTGAGACCACCCTGATGTACATAGTGAGACCCTGACTAAAAAAAAATCAAAAGAACAACAGTAGCAACAAAAGAAACATGTGTTGTAGCCCGAAGACTCCTTGGACACACACCCATGTATCTATCTTTTCCCAATCCTGTGCACACACCACACATCCATATTTTCATTTTTAATGACAGCTGTATTAGTTTCCTGTCACTGCATAGGAAAGTGCCCCAAAGTTTAGTGGCTTATAAAAACAAACATGTATATGGGCTGGGGGCTGCAGGAAGCTCCATGCTTAATTGGGGGAGGATTTGCTTTAAGGTCACAGGAGTGGTTTGGCGGGACTGCTTTCTGCACAGGTCACTGGGTGGGGACATTAGTTGTCTGATGGGATTGTGTGTTGCCTTGACGGTTCCCTGCCACATGGACCTGTCTGTAGGGCACTTCACAGCATGGCAGCTGATTTCCGTCAGAGAAAGTGAGGTGGCGAGAGAGGATGGCTAAGACAAGTCAGAGCCTTTCTGAAACGTAAGCTCAGAGATGCTGTCCCATCACGTTGGCCATAATCCGTTGACTGGAAGCAAGTCACTAGATCCAGCCAGCACTTAGTGGAGGGGCATAGTCCAAGGGCATGAATAACAGGTGGGTTATGTTAGCAACTGCTTACCACAGTGACATAGCGTTTCATGTGTGTATCATGATTTACTTAACTAATCTGTTGTGCTAAATGGTTTCCAGTCATATCACATACAGCCTTCCAATGTTTTTCTCCTGCCTGTTCCATACTTCAAATCTCCAAAAACTGAAATTACAAAGTGATCCTTCTAAATGTACAGACTGCAGAGAAGTATACTTCTCCCCACTAACTCCTCTAGAATTTCAATGAATAACATTTTCTCTATCCTGTTGCAAGTGCTGCAGATCAAAGAGATACTGGTCATATATCCTTAAATATATTTTCAACTTTATAATGATATTCTGCATATAAAATGGCTTTCCGATTCAATGCAGACAATATCCTCAGTAGAAAAACAGGCTGAACGTCTCCTGAGGTCCGCGCCATGCTGGAACTTAGGGTGCCAAGCCAACCAGTAAGCAGCCTGCCGCCCTGGAAAGTGACTGTGGTCTGGGGAGCTGCGGCCACCCCAGGGCGGGGAAACGAGAAGCAACAGCGTCTCCTGAACTATCACGCATGTTCAAGTTCCAATGATGTCGGTGTCGCGTTCCCGGCCGGCAGGAAGACACACGACAAGATGTAAATGGTGATCGGACGTCTTTATTTCGTTCCCCTTCCCGGGACCGCTGAGAGCTCTCCCAGCACAGGTCTCTACCCTGCGCTGCTTCCGTACTTCTTCTTCCGCGCAGGGAAGGGCACTTGCTTATATTTAGTCAGGTATCCAATCACACAGAGATAGGTACAGCAAGCTGATTGGCTAGCGTCATCAGTTACTAAGCAGACGAATAACTGGTAAGGCTGTTTACAAAGTAGGCGAGACCAAGAAGCAGGATATG
>PVJX010017492.1:0-38246 GCA_004027295.1 Dolichotis patagonum
TCAACTTTGTTTTAGAAGTTTTCTGGATTTAGTTTGTCATTGTTCTTTCGCTTTAATCCAGTTTGATGGTCTCTGTCCTTTAATACAGGTTGATTAGATTTACATCTATTGTGATCACCAATACATTTACATTTATTTCTACCATCTGATTTCTCTTTACCAGCTTTTTGCTTTTCTTTTCTTTCTTTTTCTCTGCTTTCTGTTGGGTTGAAGTTTTCTGTGTTTTTGTTTTTGGTTTTTTTTTTCTCCTCTGTTGGAAGCTTTTGATGGTATTTCTGTTCTCTTCCTTCCTATGACCCTTATTTTTTCTAACAGTGTGTCAAGCTTGTCAGTGGCCCTATCCCTCTCTGAAACAGGGCAAAAAGTTGAGTGCACTTACCCACTAGATGTCAGTTGCTACACTTCCTGTGTGACAGACACTGAGCGAAGGCTCTGAGGAACTGGGGAGGACAAAGGAAGATCCTGTCTCTGAAGAACTCATATTCAATGAGAAACTGACAACCTCATGCCTTGTCTTTAACAACATAAAATGCCCCAAAATGTACTCATTTGTTTTTCTTCTTTTAGTAATCAGTAATTAAATTTACCAATTCCCTCTTCATTTCTGTGTTTGCTGATCCGTCTTGATCTCATTTTGTGTGTGTGTGTGTGTGTGTGTGTGTGTGTCTGCTTGTTCTTGATTGATGGATGTTCCGTGCAGTTCTGTAGGCAAATTCCCTTGGTTTCTGAACATCTACTGAGGTCATCAGTGTGCCCTGTCCTAAAATGGTAGAAAAGCTGAGTAGAATTCAGGGTTAAAAGATAATTTTTCAGAGCTTTGAATATTTTGTTCCATTAACTTGTAGAATAGGCTCTGCTGCTACTGAGAAATTGGCTTCAATTTCAACATTGCTTTGTAGGAAATAGGTTATTTCTCTCTGGTAGCTGCAAAGGTTTGTTTTTATCATCAGTGTTCTTGAGTTTCATAAAGATGTCTGGGTATGGATTTAATTTCATTTATTTTTCTCAGTATCAAAACAATATCTTTAACACACCAGTATCCTTGGCATGAGCAATACTGCAGGACAGTCACAGAAGCAAACAACAGCTTCACGTGGCTGCTCTGTAGGCACGTGCACGGTCTCCCAGCCTCCTTCCGGGGCGGGCCCCTTCAGTTCCAGAGTGTTCTTCCCTATAGGGTCTTCAAGGACTGCTACTCTAGAATGTTCTCTTTACACTTTCTTGAATCATTATTCCTGTGTATTGCAATTTCTCAGTTTAGCTTCTGTGTCTGTGTGTCTCTCCTTTTCTTTGTTTCCAATCCTCTTGATTTCTCTCAATGTGCTCAGGTGCATTACAGGGTAATACCTCATTTGGTTATTATTTTTGCCTCTATCTAGCCTAGAATTTATCTTATCTTTGCAAGTTTTTTTTTATTAGAATGGCTATATTTTTTATTTCTAAGATTTCTTATTTTTTATGTATTCCCATTCTTCATTCATTTATCCTGGTCATTGTTTAAGCATATTTTGCTAATTTTTATGAATGATTTTCTTTTTACCTTTCATGATCCTAAATACAATTACTTAAAATTCCTTTACTTTTTAAATGTTATTTCAATTTCAAAAGGAATCCATTAATAATATTGTTCTTCTTGATATTGATCATCCTTCCTTGAGTTCAAATTTTTAAATTTTGGTTTTTATATTCACCTTTTGTGAGAAGTCAGATCTCCCTTCTTCCTCTGCCTCTGCTGACCCTTCACATATCCCTATCAAACAGTCCAGAACCACTCCTGTGGAAACTTCAGAGATTCTGCAGAGCAGTTGCCAAAGCAGGCAGCAGCTGTGCCCTCCACCTGCTGGGAAGGATGGGTCAGCGTCCCATACCTTCCTTCCTGGAGGTGCAGCCATGAATAAAATAAGGCCTTATCTGCTGTTGCTACTGGTTTTTTGTTTTATTTTTTGTAATGGAAAAAAGGTAAAATGAAATTTTGTATCAAAATAATAGGAGAATAGCAACAGTTAAAACATGCTGTCATGTTTAAAGTAGTTGCTCATTGTATAAGATGTGAACATAAAAATGCCTATAATCGATATTAGCACAAACTTTCCTTTTTAATAAACTAAGAGACCCTAATAGTATAACTCACTTGAACAGCGTTTCCTGAGATCCCCGCCATGTTGGAACTTAGGGCACTGAGAAATCCAGCAACCAGCCTGCCCTAGTAAGTAGCTGTGGTCTGGCAAGCCGTGGCCACCCCGGGGCCAGAAGCAAGAGGGTTTCCTGAGATCTGCGCCATATTGGAACTTAGGGCACTGAGAAAACAAGCAACCTGCCTGCCGCCTACCAGCGCATGGGCTGAGAATCGAACATGCCATCTCCCCTCCCCACCCCGTTAGCAAGTGGGAGCCAGAGATCTGAGCATCTCTTGGGAGGTTGACCACATGTAATATAGCAAATAAGGGGTATTTCCTTCTATCATCTCTTTGAAGGCAAATATTTTTATCACTGTTTTGCTTTGTCCTGATTGATGGTATTGCTCTATTCAATATTCTGTTTTGATAAGTTCTATAATGTTCTGTATTTTCTTTGGTTTTGCTATACCTGATTGAAAGAACAACTATTGTGAAGATAATGAGATATCCTGTGGTACCTATTACTGTTGTCCCAGTAACCTGCTGTGAAGTTCTGTACCAATTTCACTACACTGTCTCAATTGGCTTTATTTCATCCTGTTCTGTTGTATTTTACTACCTTCAAATTAATAAAAAATTAAATAAAAAACAATAGAACATGAGAAAACAAGGTAACAAAATACCTCCCAAAACTCCCAACTCCACCAAAGCTGATCCATGGGGCATGGATGAGGAGAAACTCAAAAACAAAACAACAGAATTATATAAGGTGATTAAAAAGGAAATAACAACAACAAAACAGATCAGTAAGGTACTGACCAAGCTGAAACATGATATAACTAAACAGATAATGGACTTAAAAAGCAAAAGGAGGAAAAGAAAGTTCTCCAAAGGATATAACTGTATGTATGTTTAAGTGTGTAGGATTGATAATCATATTACTAAGTTTTTGTTGGATCATTGAACAGAACTGTTTGCAGCCTCACTGTTTGAATGTCTAATTTGTATGCTTTAATTTTGTAACATGAACAACTATTTCTAAGAGGACAATATGTAATTTATCAACTAGTGATTTCTTACTCTTTTTTTTGAAATTCTGTATTATTTCTACCTTTTTTTCTGTTTTGCTTTTTTTCTCTTTAAATAAAATTTTAAAAAATAGTATAACTGACATACATTTTTTCCCCTTTCCCTACTGTCTTTTCCCCTTTTACCCATCCTAGTTCCTTTTTCCTTTGGAATAATTTCTTCCCATTTCATAACATCTATTGTACATTTTAGACCTTATTTACTCTTTCAGTTTCTCACACCAGGGAGACAATATGATGTTTACAAATATGAGGCTGATTTATTTCACTTATGACCATGGGCTCAAGTTAGAGCCATTTCCCTAAAAATGTATCAAGTTTATCTCCAGCCCTTTCTTCATGTGAAGGAAGCCCCACTCAGCTCTGCTTTTAGGCAGAGATGCTGGTTCTGTTTTCTGTTTCCCTTTGCCTAGCATTTTTTGTGTGTGTGTGTGTGCTGGAGATTGAACTCAGGACCTCGTGCTTGCCATGCAGACACTTTTGCCGCTGAGCTAAATCCCTGGCCTTGCCTAGCATTCTTAATCCTTGTGGTTTCCTTGGAACTGAACCTCAGACCAGCCCTGGGCACTACTATGGCCAAGAGCCCCACAGCCCAGCTTCTGCTAGTGCTTGGTGCAAGGGTGATGCTAATGAGGAAGATGTTTTCAAAGCATGAACTATCAGTAACACCAGAGTCCAGTCATTTCCCCTTTGCGGCAGATGCTCATCTGGGCATAGCAACAGCTCTAAACAGCACTTCATACTGGACCAGGGCTTCCATGCCTCAAATAAAATATACCCTTTGTATATGACATTCTCTGCACCCTTAATCTTTGCCTCTGTGCAACAGTTAACCAACTCCCCCAATTCCACTCACATGGCACTGGGAAAGATTACTCATTAAGGAAGGAATAACCATAGCCATGAGCCTATGTTTATAGTTAGCATCCAAGATGAAGGAAAGCCTTCTTTTGGGGGATGAGGAGTTGAGACAGGGTCTCACTATGTAGCTCAGGCTGGACTTGAACTTGAGGATCCGCCTCCTCAGCCACCACACCTGGCTAAGAAAACCATTCTTAAAGATCAACTCTACCACCAGTGAGACAAAGAATTTCTTTTATCTTTACTCCACAGGTATCTGAGTTTGTGTTTTATTTTCTTGCAGAGTTTAATTATATATATAATTCTAGTTATTTAAATATATTGTGATAGCATGGCTTCAAAATTCAGGATATGAAAAGATTATACTCACTGATGTTTCATTTAGAGTTTGGTAAGTATATTTAGTGATTTTAAGAAATTTGATCTTTATGCGAGTCTTCACTACCTGTTCAGCAAGTAAGAATCTATCTAAATCCCCATGTAGATGTCTCAGTTTCACACATGGCTGAGTCAGGATAGGTCTCATTGGTGCTAATCCTTAATTAGTCCTTGTGGTTAAACTCTGTGTACAACTCAGTTAGCTCTGTCTTTTGTATTTGCAAAACTGTATTATACTAGCTGTCAGTTGGCCTGTTCAGAATTCTTTATGATAGCTTAATATATTACATTTCTAATTTCCAGCACACAAAAACTATCAGAGTCCTTTGTGCTAGGTTAAAAAATAGGGTGTGAATTTATGGATTTATTCTTTAATTCAAACTAATATTGATTATTATTTTACTCACTAGTGGCTTTTATTTCCAACTAATTAGCATCATGCGTGCATGTCACAGCCCAACACCAGACAAATCTGAATCCACCACAGACAACCAAAGGGTCCCAGACTGACTGGCAATTTCACAGTAACTTCAATATTCTTTGCCATCTATTGTTTTTCACCAGAAACTTTGATAAATAAATATACTGAGATTTGAATGTCATCTCCCTCCACTTTCTTCTTTTGCATACATCATGCAGAAACAAGTAGCTAGAAAACTGAAATGTCTGGCCCACATCCAAACCAGCTGGCCAATTTCAAGATGTGTTCCTTACCTGTTTTGTTATGGAATTTAAAAATGGAGATGGATCCAATGTTTGTAAAGGACAATAAAACAAGGAAATTAGAAGTGTAAATATGGTAAGCTATCATACAGAATTCTGGAGTAGCCAATTGAGACCTAATACAATACACTTTTGCAAATCCCAAGGAACAAAGGTAACAGATTCCATGCAGACTTTAACCATGTGTTCACAATTTGCAATTTACAAGTACCTGTGCTCTGACCTCTGAAATTTTTTTAATTAATGTTCCATTTTATTTTGGTCCAGAGCCTTTGTTCATCCTTCTTAATACTCTGCTTTATTTTTGGACTGACAGTAATAATTTCCTTGTTGATAAAGATGCAAATAGCCCCAGAATTCCTCAGAGGGTCAGTAAGGCCCCGCCTGATCTCTTTTCTGGGGAGGCAGTCTTCATGCAAAGCTGGGAAAACAGACTGAAACCTTCACAGCCAAGAAAGCGAGTGTTGTAGGAAGAGGTAAAAATCAAAGCACCCCCTTAATTCTCACCATCTTGGCGTGTTTGCAACATGGGGTCTTCTTATTTTTGTTAATGACACTACTGTATTCTGATGCTGGTGCTGTGGAAATATTGAGTGCGAAATTCAAGCCAATTATTTTATTCACACCCACACAACAAACTTTTGAGCACCTACCCTCACTGTGCCCTGGAATGAATGTTCTAGAAAAAGGCACTGGGAGGTCGTAGAAGTTCAGATAACAGGTGACAGTGAGACAAGCAGGTGGCCTGCCAAAGATGACCTTGAATGGGAAGTCATAGCAGCAAGGCATGCAAGGAAAGAGACTGTGCTCCACATTCCCCTGAAGTCAGGGCTGGTTTTCTGTGCATTGGCCTCAGAGCCCTGTTACCTGGCCAAGAGTGGACTCACTTACTCACCTGGGCATTAGTCTTACTGCAGATTTACCAGTGTCAAAACAATATAGTCATTTCCTCCCCATAGTAAGGATCCCATGTTTCTCCTGCTAGCCTCACCAATGAAACCATCTAACCTGAGAGGTTCAAATTTCAGAGGAATTGGTAGAGGCCAACAGCCTCTCTGTGCCTTGCTGTTCCGCCTGGATCCACCAGCAGGAACACCAGCACTTGGGTGGTTTTAGAGATCTCAGAGTCTCGGGCCCCACCCCAGACCTTCTGAATTCACTCTCAACTTGTCAATATCCCCAAGTTGTTCCCATGCACTGTGAAGTCTTGAGAAATATTAATGTGGGAGCATTTATATGATGGGGAAAACAAAGTGCTAATTTCCTTATTTTCTAAAGGACTGTAGATCTCTGTTCCTCCAAGTTCATGTGTTGAAACTTAATCTCCAATGTGACAGTATTAGGAGATGGGCCTGCGGATGTGATTAGGTCATAAGATAAAGCCCTCATGAGTGGAAGCTCTCCAGCTTCTTCCACCATATGAAGATACAAAGATAAAATGGCCATCTATGGACCAGGAAGAGAACCCTCAGTAGACGCTGAATTTGCCAGTAGCTTGATCTTGGCCTTCCCAGTCTCAAAGCAGAACTATGAGGAATCAACTTCGGTTGTTTATAAACAACCCAATCTATGGTATTTCATCATAGCAACCCAAATGCACTAGGCATTACCTTCCCCAGCTGCAGAAACAGCCAGCCAACTGTCTGCTCAGATGCTGTCCTGCTAACTGAAGAGGTAACTTATGGGAACACCCAGAAGAGGAAGACAATGGAGAAAGTGGCTGTCAGAAAGAGGCTACTTGGAAGGGACACTTGCCCCATGGCAAAGGTGAATGTGTAAAACAGATTTTAAAATACTGAGAGTTGAGCTTCAGGGAACACTTTCCCTCAAAACATTCTCCAGGAACCAGAGAACGGCCCGAGATCCGGCCACGGCCATGGTGGAACAAAGAAGCAATTCGCCCGCCCTCTTGGTAAGCACCTCCCTTCCTGCGGGAGCCAAGAGGAAAATCAGTAGTGTCTCTTGAGGCTACCAGTGAGCAGGCTTGGAATCAAATTCCTCCCCCCATTCGCAACTGGGGACAGAGGTCTGAGCATCTCTTGGCAGGATGACTGTATGCAACATAGCAAATATGGGGGGTCTCCTCTATCTTCTTTTTGAAAGCAACTGTTGTTTTCAGTTTTGTTTTCATTATGATTAATTGCTTTGCTCTATTCAATATTCTCTTTTGATTGATTTTATAATGTTCTGCCTTTGGTATGATTTTGCTATACTTAATTGACTAGACAACTATTGTGAAGATAATGAGATATACTAAGGTACCTATTACTGTTATCCCGATAACCTGCTATGAACTTCTGTACCAAAATCACTGCACTGTCTCAATTGGCTTTGTTCTGTCTTGTTCTGTTGTATTTCTACTACCTTCAAAATAAATACATACATACATACATACATACATACATACATACATAAATAAAACAAAACATTCTCCAGAAGAGGAATTCCAGACCAGCCTAGTGGAGCAGGAATCTCCCCCAAGGGATAAGACAGCCACTCTTCTGTTGGTGAGGCTAAACCCCAACTGTCTGTTAGAGTTCCCTGGGAGTTTTTTAAAAGTACCATGCATGGTCACACCCACAAAAACTCACTTTAAAACGGCCTGGAACAGGACCCAGGTTACTGCAGTGGGTATACAGGGCTGCAAACCATGGATGATAGAAATTCTTTTTTTTTTTAATTATTATTATTTTTTTATTTAAAAGAGAATAAAACAAAAGGGGGCAGTACAGAGCAGATCAGAAGAGGACAACATAGGCAACACAGTACTTTACATTAAGATGATAGAAATTCTTAGAAAAATGAAGTTGCTGATGGAAAATTCTTCTGGTGCTTGCCAGCTACTTCTGGCCTCTTCCCTTCCCTTCTTCACTCCTTATGTGGCAGAAGATGGAAATGACAGAAGGGTACCATGGCTCCATGTAAAGGCTCCAGGAATTTAGTTTCCAGGGGCAGATATCCTGTTTCATCTGCCAAGCCACAGGTGACAAGAGTTTCTGGTGGAAAAACCCACAACAGCGCCCCAGGAGATGTAACCTTGCTCATGCCTGTTGCAGCCGAGCCGGCACTGCTCAACTTACAGCCAGGGAGAGAATTACAGAAGCTGTCTGGAGTCAGGCTCCCAAACAATTTGGTACTTATCTTTTTATTGTCTGCTATTTGGTTTTCAAATGTCCCTTTAAACTCTTTAATCTCCACTTTATATCTTACCTGTCATTGTTCCTGCTGTGATTTCTGGTTTTCTAAGTTCCTATAAATTACTTGAATGATACAGATTTGTTAGTTTGATTTTTTAAATTTAACCAACTTGGGCCAAAATGTAAACTAACCAATATATCAAAAGCAACTTCAGATCTGTGAACGTAGGGAACAAGTGTATGTGAACACACGCACACATGAATGGTGGCGGAAAGCAAGATATTTTGCTTGGGTCGACTTCCAGTGGCTGTAGGAACAGAGCTTGCAGGTCTGTGTGATTCTGCAAGGAATCATCTACATTTCCCTAGCAACATGATCCCTGTTGTCTAATGAATACCAATATGTGACTCTAGATTTGGGGTATTCACATTCCACACTCCGAATTTCCCTACCTCAGTTATCAAGGTATCTGTGGTGACCCCATTTGCATAATAATCCCTGGGGATTGAAGGAAGCCTCTTGTGAGTTCTTGCAAACTCTGTCTGTGTCACTCAAGTTCTCTACTAAAATGTAAATACTCCTGAGAGTAAACATTAAATCTCTATATAAATTTCTTTTTGCTTATTTCCTATTTTAATACCACAGCACACCTTGTCTTCCTCGCCTGTTTTATTTTTCTCTATCATATTTAACACCTTGTAATAGTTCATATATTTTGCTCAATTTTTCTTTTTAATTTTCCCTTATTTTCTCTCCTGATTAGAATATAACTTCCATGGATACAAGATGTTTCTCTGTCTTGCTCACTGCTGTATTTCCAAGACATAGGTCAAGGACTGGCACACTCAAAATGCTGATGAATAATTGTAGGAAAAACAGAACATTTGAGCTGGGCAAGACTTTAGAGATCAAATCATTTGAACTCTGTTGGTCCTCAGTTTACAAGGAAGCGACATAAGCATATGTGAGGAACACTGCTTTATTTGCATGATGTTTTTCTGCATGAACTGCCCTGGACCTCCTACCTTGTTAAAACCTCTGGGAGCACAGCCTGGGAATTTGCATTTTTTTTTCTGATGTTATTTATTGCAATGAAGTTCAAGAATCCTTGCCATATGTTCTGTAAGAGAATTTAACAGAAAAAAGTCACTAGTACAAGGGTACCTACAATAAAAAGTGCAGTCAGTGACTGTGTGTAATGTCCCTGGGTTAGTGATGACAGTTGTCACCATTGCACATTTCTTTGAGAATCCCAAGGTGGGAAGACCCAACCCTTTGGACTGCTTCTCAAACGCTGAGTACTGTCATCCAACAGTGCACACTTTGGGTTAAAATCAGTACTCCAAGTGCACTGATAGCTTTGACTGTTTCTTTACCAAGACAATTGCATCACCAACTATCTTTTTGTTATTAAAACAAAGAGAAAATGGCTGGGATAAGGATATGGAAAATAATAAACATGGCTCAGTCCTGGATTACTGCTACCTGGCTCTAATACCATGCATATAACATGCAATAAAATGCAAACACTGAGCAAGCAATGATGATGCACACTTGTCAACTCAGCATTCTCAGAGGCTGACGCAGGAGGCTCACAAGTTTAAGTCCTGCCAGACAAGTTAGGTATTTAACAAAACTCTCTCCTAAAATAAAATAAAAACAAACAAAAAACACCCAAAAAGGAGCTGGGGATGGAGCTCAGTGCAAAGGCCGTGGGATCAATGCCCAATATTTTAAAAAGTGAACATTAATTAGCTTTTGGCATGACTCACTCTTCACTCTCTATTTAAATGTTCATGATGGGCCATAATTCATGTGTCTTGCTACCAGGTGACTCTGAACCGTGGATGATACATGCATGAATGTCCTATCAAGCAGCATAGGACAGTCCCATCAAGTGGTAAAGTGACTCGATGAGACAGTCATGCATGTAGCACCAATGGTTCAAGCCAATGCAAATGTATCAAAACAATTTTCATCCTAGTCACCAGTAATAAACTATCAAATGCTTTTCCCTTTCACTTGACTTTATGGCTGCTTGTGAGTGCATGGACCTCTTTCTCCTTAGACTGCCGTATTACACCTGTCCTTGATCCTTCCTGCAAACCTGGCCTCTGCTTTTTATGCTTCTGTGTGATCTTCTCTACATAGTCAATGGTGATGCTATGCAGAGTTCTGTCTTCACTTTCAGAAAAGAGTAAATTCTTGTGGATAACTCAGTGCAGTCTCTAGCTAAATACTTTGAGAGACATTCTAGTTGGTTCTGCTGACTAAATCTAACAGCTTTTTTTTCACAAATCAAAAGGTATTTGGAAAAAGAGAAGGCATAATGATATATTCAACACCAAGCATCCAAGGCTCCCTAGAAGTTCTACCACTTCTTTGAAAATTAGAAGGATCTTCTTGTCTGAAAGTCTAGAAATATGAGAGATACCCTCTTCACAAGCAGAATATGACAGAAAAGTTAATCTGTGAGGTAACAGATTCAAGAGGTCTTCAAAAATAAACTTTAAAATCACAGAGAACATTTTCCATGGGAACCGATTTATCCCACTTAGTTTCTTCATAGTCAAAGATTACTTCTAGCATCTTCTAACCAACCCAGCAACCCACCTTCCTCCTGAGCCAGAGAGCAAGTAACAAGTAAGGACTTAATAGTAGACTAACTTTCTACACTATGCAAACAGGCTCTTTTTATGGAATTTCTTTCCGTTTAAAAATGTTTCTCAATAGCTTATTTCCTTAATCTTTATTAAATATCAAACATAACATTTTAAGTTAAAATGTTTAAAATGATTTCTTAATGATGTTTTTTTATTTTTGTTTCCCATGTTGATTGAGAAGGCATCTGGCCTACGTACAGTGGATGACGTGGGAGCACAAGGCATAGCTTTGCACTGACAGGAACTGAAATATCCTAACGATGATTATTAATTTAAGAGTGAATCACCAGGCTCCTTTTGGGTCTTTAATCCACTATTGAGCTCAAGTGACTTCTTCCACTTCCACCAGGTAGGAGCTCTAAATGGCAGGCTGGTTCTGTTACAATCTTTTTCTTCCTTAGTGAGAAGTCAGAGTCAATTTATCTGCCTTTAAATCTACTGATCTAATCAAGACAGCTTGAAATTGATAACCAAGAGGAAGGGAGAATGTCTACCCAGCCACAACAGATTAACCAGATGCTGTGGAAGATATCAGGCATGTGATAGCAAAACAGAAAAATCATTATCAGGGGAGGAAAAGACTGAGCTGTTTCTACATCAATGCATGAATCAGGGGACGGAGATAAAAGTCAACTTGAGATTTTAAGGAAAGGAGAAATTCTGCCTCACAGATAGGTTAAAGAATAAAACTTCCAAAGAAACATGGCAGTGGAAAGTTCTATGTTTTTTAAAAATATAAATACTAGCATAAATTCTGCAATGCATAGATATCAGTAAACTGATTCTAAAGTTTACATGGAGAGGCAACAGACCCAGAATAGTCAACATAATACTGATGTTATGGCTGTGTCTAGATGTCTCCCCCAAAGCCTCAACAAATTGTAAGCCACATTGAAACTTTCCTCCGTTAAATTTTGGGTGTCAGTTATTTTGTCTCAGTAATGAGAAAAGAAACTAAGACAATTGAAAAACAAAATTGAAGAGATGTTCAACATTAGGAAATTGTAAATTTAAAACAGGAGGTACCCAACACATACACACCTACCAATTAGAATAGCTAAAAGCCAAAACACTGACAACAAATGTTAAAAATGTGGAGCAATAGTAACTCTTATTCTTCAGCAGACAATATGGCAGCTTCTTACAAAACTAAACATACTTTTAATAATCTAACTCCTTCATATTTTTCCAAATTAGCTAAAAGCTTATGTCTACACCAAAATCTCTGCACAGATCTTTATAGTAGCTTTATTTGTAATTGCCAAAATTCACTTGTAAGCAATCAAAATGTCCTTGAGTATGTGGATGGAAAAATTGTGGTGCCTCCAGATCGTAGAACAATATTCAGTACTGAAAAGAAATGAGCTTGCAACCCATGAGGACATTAGGAAAACATGAATGCACATTTCCAAATTAAAGAAGTCAGTCTGAAAAGTCTATACACTGTACAATTTCAAACTGTAACATCTCAGAGATAGTATTGATCAATGGTTTCCAAGTATGGGAGATTTGGAGAGATGAATAGATGGGACACATTTTTTAAGCAATGAAACTATGATACTACAGTACTGAGTTCATATTATTATATATGTGTCAAAACCTGCAGAGTATCTAGTAGATATAATCAGAGTGTACTCTAATGTGAACTATGAACTTTGAATAGTAAGAGTTGTGTCATGTGAGTTCATCAGCACTGACAAATGCATCATGCTTGTGGGGGAAATTGGCAATGGGAACCATGTGCACGTGTAGGGCCAGGAAGCATGTGGGCAAGCTCTGCCTTTTCCACTCAGTTTGCTATGGACCTAAAACTGCTCTAAAAAATAAATCAAGAAAACAAAGCAAAATTTTGCAGGATAGAAAAAGCCAAACACCTATAGGCAAATCATTAAACCTGGAGAGAGGCATATGGTAGACAGTGTGGTGGTGATTCAGTAGGAGGCCTGGCCTCAGAGCATGTGGGAAGCCTTTTATTTCCAAGTCAGCACAGAACCTGCGCAGAAGCAAGATGCAGTATATAGAGGGTTTATACTCTCTTACGTCATCCTAAATCTTAACACAGTTAAAGCAGAGGCCCTGGAGAAAATATCCCTGCCCTAGCATGTCTGCAACACTGTAGACAGACATGAAAACCTCAAGATAATATAGATGGGATTTTCTAGGCAAAGAGGATAGGGAAGAATGCTAAAGAGGCTCTGGAGGAATAATAAATCTTTATTCAAATACAGGCATTAAACCAATTCCTCCTCTGCCCTGAATTGGTGCTAGAGAGAAAGAAACATGAGTTGAAGCTAGTTAAAAGTATCTAGGAAGTGGATAAAGGCAAGACCTTACCCATGGTGTAACTCGAAATCCTTCTTTTTTCCAATCCTACTCTCATTGTAAATGGAGAGGGTCTGCTAAGCCTAAAGAATGAGAATGGATGGACCTCTGTCCAGAATTTCAAGATGACTCTAAGCTGATTGTTCAGTGCCCTGAGCCAAAGGTTACTCTGTAAGATGTGGTGCCCCAACAGGAACCAGATGACCACAATAGAGAGCTTAGCATCAGTTTCAGGTGGGAAATGGTGAAAGGGTGGCATGTAGACAACAATGCATTTCTGGTTTTTTGCCCATCATGCAATCTGAAAATGACTTCATGAAGACAAAAAGGATGTTATGGACAACCAAGCATGCTATCATATTTATTCCCAATTTGTGCAGATGTTTCTTGGTGCGTCTCAATTCAGCCTCACTTCAGTTACCTCAAGAGTTGGAAGATGCCCACGCTTACTTCCCTTGCTACAGAATCTCACCGTGCTTACTTAGAAAGCTCAGACTTCCTCTTCCTCACAATGCTTGATCAGCCCAGCTTTGTGGGGACAGTAGTAGGTAAAAGTTTTAACAAGTCAGGTAAAGTCTGCAATCTGGTTGTGGGAGTGTGTGTGTGCATGCATACTGGGAGCTGTGTTTGTCTAGCACTTGTATAATATTAACACAATGGCTGCCAAAGACGAAGGGTTGGGAGGGCTGTGGGTTAGGGACTCTGAGAGGCTCTACCACCAACTTGTTGAAACAACTGAAACTTACACCAGAGTAGAAACCTGGCAGTTTTGATGGAAATCTTAAATACACTGTAGCAACCACTGAACTTATGTGTTTTAGTTTTCTCATTGCTGCAACAAAACATCCAACACCCACAAGTCAATGAAGGAAAAGTTTATTTTGGCTCACAGTTTGCAGAAGTTTCAGTCCATAGTTGGCCAGCTCCAAGGCTGGTGGCATGCCAGAGGGGCATCACAGAAGAGAAATGGTACATGGCATGGCAGGCAGAAGGCAGCAAAGCAGCAGAAGCAAGCCCACCTTTCCCTTTTATCCCAGAGAGGCTACAGACCTCTTTGCTGGTGACTCTCATATCCAGAGTGGGGTTTCTATCTTCAGTAGATTCATTCAGTCACACCCAGAACTTGCTAATTTCAATCAGTGGATTTAGACCACACTCTTAATCCCAGTATCACACATGCTAGATCCAGGCAGCTCTGAAAAGCCCCACCAATGAGCACATGAGCCTTTGGGGGGACATCTAATACAAGCTATAACAATGTGTATCCCCTTAAAATACAGTGAGGACTTTGTGGGTTGTCCTTCTTAGTGGTATCGTTGGTAGGCACATTCTACTCTGATGCTTCAAAGTAGAAATGGAAAAGTTACCTAATCATGTGAGAAACACGGTTCTGGTTTTTAGTGTGTTCCAGATATTGAGGCTACAATCAGAGAGCCTAAGATAAAAGAAATTGGGTCTAGTATTAATTTCCATCATGTCTCACATAAGGAAGGACTGACAGTTACCTCTGAGGTCAAAAAGATCTTAACCAGCCACAGAACCCAAGAAAGTAATAAAATCAAGTCCCTGACTTACAAACTTCTCTTCCAGAAGAACATTTGTTCAGTCAGATTCATTCATAAGTCCAACAAAGTCTCATACTTTTGATACAAATATACAATGTAAACCATAACCCCACACACACAAATATTGTCAGTAAACAGAGCAGATGCATTAGCTACTTCTGTGATTTGTTCGCATCTGTGAATGTTCATAATATGAGGCTTATTTGTATCTGAAAGTTCGAAACTCCAATGCTTGTGAGTTGGGGACTTACTATAATGAAGTTTTGACCCAAACATTTTAAAATTCTATTTTTAGTTAAAGGAAGAAAACATCCATTTTTCTTAAGACAGTTTGTTAAAAGGCAGAAGAAAATGTTTTTAGAAAGTATTCTGGAAATTTTTTTTTAACTTTGCTGATTTCAACAGGATGAGGTCTATTATTGTTGCAATAGCCTATTCAGGAGAGATAAAGGATTAGAGGGCAAGCTGCCCCCCAACAGAGCACTCCTGCTGGCCTTTCCCAAGTCAGGAGCTCCTTCAGAGAGAAACTTTGCAGGTATATGATGTGGTACAGGCTTACTCTAAAAAGGAACAAGGCACCACAGGGAAATCGTCATCGAGTGCACACTATGTACATGCACAGCACTGTGTCCCAAGCACTCAGTGTTACTATCTGCTCATTACTCATGGCAGTCCAGTGTGGTAAGCACAGCTCACAGCCTCCTTTTGAGGCAGAGAGAAGTTAAGTTACTTGCTTAGGCTGCACAGGAGTTGAAGGGACTTTTAGGTTTTCTAAATTCTTAGCTTGGACAAACCTAAACGAATGAGGTAGATTGGTGAGCTCTGACAGAATGCAAATGCCATATTCTTCAACTGAAAACAAACACTTTTGTATACTGAGAAGTGTATTTTAAATATCCCTGGTCTTCCTTTATCCAACAGTGTGGTCTGGGGACCAGGAGCCTCAGCATCCCCCAGGAGCACTGCCCCACCTCAGACCACTTGGTCAAAATCTGTTTAAGTACCACTGGTTAATCTCCATGCTCTGGAGGAAACCGTGAGAGGAACCATTGCAGCCTGCAACCAACCTTGCCTTCTCAGTACTTCCTGCTGACTGGAAGGCTTGACAAACCTCTGTCATTACTTTCTACTCTGCTTAGTATCACCCACTTCCTCAGACAGCTCTGACCTGTATATGAGAAGCAGTGTCTTCTGTCACCCTCTATCTGCTTACTTGCTTAATCTTTCTGCAGTTATCACTATCTAAAATCACAGATGTGTTTATTATCTCTTCCATTACACTATAACCTCCAAAAGGACTTGGACTTTGTATTTGAGAACCTAAGGCAGTGGTTGGGATAGAAGTGCTTGACAGTTTGAATGAGAAATGATTTTAGATGTAGGACTATCTAGAGCACAGCAGAGATACCTGGAAAATAGAAAAGGCAGGCTGAGGGAAGGAACGTGTCCCTTTCACCATTCCACATTTATCTGCAGTTTTTATCAAGGGTGTGTGCACTGTTTTATTATGAAACACTTTTCAAATAACTGAACAAACCACCTTGAGACATATCACACCATGAAAATGAAGCAGGTTGCATCCCTTCCTTCTAAAGGGTTTTAGGCTTTATTAATTTACCAGATTACACTTTTAATAATTTTTTTTAAAAAATCTATGTCTCAGGCTGGGGAATTAGCTCAGCGGCATAAGTGCCCGCCTGGCAAGTGCAAGGTCATGACTTCAATCCCTAGTACCACAAAAAAAAAAAAATTCCATGTCTGAAAAGCCCACTTGTCCCAAGAAATGCGACTATGTTAAGCGAGTTTTATTTCTGAAATGCAGGCATTACAACCCAGCACGTGGGCTGTGCCTTGCCCTTCTTCCCTGGCAGGCCAGGCCCCTGCACTGCTCAGTTGTTCTCTAAGTAATACAGACCCTCAGACTCGGGTGATGAGCAAAGCAGCAGACAGACTGGGCGGATTCTAATCAGAGCTTACAAAAGAAAACAATCTTTACTGATGAATCATTTATTTGGACAAGACAAAAACATCTCCACAGAGTTTTCTTTTATACAGAAAGTAGAACATTTCAAATATATTACTTTTTTTTTTCTTTTTCAACAGAATTCACTTCAGTCTGGTCCCAGGAACTGCTTCTCATGTTAGGATTCACGTTTTAGTAACACATATGCACCCATTATAGCCAAAAGTGCATACTGTAAGGAAAAACAATGGAAAATTACTGTGAGGTCTACAAATACATTTGGCTTATAAATGTACTGTATTCAGATGAAGTCTGTTCAATACTGCACTGAGGACAGAATCAAAAGATGACCTCTCCCCCATGTCTTGTTCTCCAAATTAGCTGTTCAATAGCACATTGTGGTAAAGACCCAAAAATACATCAATGGACCAAGGATCAAACACCTGACAAACACCTAGTGCAGTGCTTATTCCTAGGTAGGTTTCCTATTGTTTTTCAAGTGTTTTTTCCCCCAAAAAATAGACAAACCAATTCTATTGAAGCTAGTAGGCAAATATTACTAGGTTTATTGTACTTTTTTTTTTGTCTGTTTGAAAATTTCCATAATAATAAGCAACAATTACGTAAGTGTCATTTTAGAATATACTACGAACAAAAAAGATGAAAGATACTATTTTAAATAATTAATTTAAATGTCAATCGAAGTGTTACGTTAATTTGTCATTAACTGTATATACTCTGCAGAAAAATTAGTGGCAAAATATTTTAAGACTACCTCTTGAGAAATAGTCAGACTGGCCCCTGCACGCCCACCACCATCAGAAGATTTGCCTCCTGTGCGCAGCCAGCAGAGGCAGAGAGAAACAGCCAGATCCACCAATGCATGCCCACCACCATCAGAAGGCTTGACCCCTGCAGGCAGCCAGTACAGGTACAGAGAAACAGCCAGATACACCTTGTGTACTCACAGGCCAACAGAGGTGCTTGTTTCCTGTGGGCAGCCAGTGCAGGCCATGAGAACCATATAAACATGCCTCTGTGCACCCGCCATGGGCAGCCCACAGGCTGAGAGAAGCAGCAGCCCCACCTTGGCACACCCATGGCCATCAGGGAAGCCTCCGTGTAGCCACACAGGTCTAGGGAGGCTTGCCCCATGCCCTACTGCCTCCTTAGGAGCCTGGGTTCAGAGAAACCCAGGTGCCTGGCCCATTCCACTACACTGCAGAGAGGCAGCTGGCATGGGAAGTGCCTGGGAATCGGCTTGTGTGAGGAACCCAGGGAAATGTCAAGAGGAAGGAGCAAAAGGCCATCTGACCCTCAGCCCTCACAGAACAACTCTGGGAGATACACACATGGAGGAAAATGGAAGTTATACATCTGAAATCTCCAAGAGGACAGCAACTGAAGTAAAGAAACAACTTCATGCGGTTGTAAAAGTAATCAAATCAGAAATAATATCTCAAGTAAAAGAAGAAATCACAAACATATTGAAAGAATTGCTAAGCATATCTAAGGAAGATGGAGATAAAAAAGAAGAGCATAGGAAAATGATGGACACTTTTAGTGAACAATATAGGAAGACATTAAAATGCATGAAACAGATTCAAAGAGATATCCAGGAAATTAAAAACTCCATTGAAAACTGGCAAAACCACTTGAAAAAAACTGAAGATAGACTTTCACACCTTGAAGAAAGAATCACAACCAGCAACTGTGAAAGAAAAGATCTCTTAAAAATAATGAGGAACCAAGAAATAACAATTCACTAGCTACAAGACAACGCAAAGAAAAATAATTTAAGATGTCATCAAAAAAGCAGGAGTCAACACGAATGACATAAGAGACTATTTACAGGAGTAAAGCAAGAGAACGTCCCAAACATGTGAAACCTGACATAGCTAAGTGAGGCATATAGAACTCCAACTAGCCATAACCAAAATAAGTCTATACTCAGACATACAATAATCAAGGTCCAAGAAATTCAGCTGAAGAACAGAATATTAAAGGCTGTGAGAGAAAAGAAACAGATCACCTATAAAGGAAAACCAATCAGAATCACAACAGACTTCTCAACACAAACCATCAAGTCAAGAAGAGCTTGAAGTGTTTCAAACTCTGAAAGAAAACAACTTCCAACCCATACTAATGTACCCTGAAAAACTGATAGAGAAATAAGATGCTTCCATGACAAAGAACAACTGAAGGAATTCATTACCACCAAACCAACCCTACAAAGAGTGCTGAAGAATATTCTAGAGAAAGATGGACATGATTCCAGTAACAGCAGAAGAGGGGGATCGCTGAGCAGGGCAGGCAATTGAACAGAGGAGAAAAGTAGGGGGGCCAACAGTAAGAGGATAGCATGGCAGAAGTGAGCCAGTGCATGCTGGTTGTAACCATTTATGCAGATGAATTCAATTCAGCAATAAAAAGAAACACAGGGGAAGTAGATAAAGAAACAAGATCCATCAATATACTATATTCAAAAAGCACATTTAACTCAAAAGGAAATTCATAGATGAAGGAAAAAGAGAGAAAATAATGTTCCATGTGACAAGAAACAAGAAAAAAGCAGGGGTAGCTTGCCCATCAACCACAGAATGGATAAGAAAGATACAGTACTGTCATACAATGGGAAGCTATTCAGCTATCAAGAAGGATAATCTTGAGGCTCTTGTAGGTAAATGGATGGAACTTGAGATCATGCTTATGGGTGAAATGGTTCAGACTCATGGGTGAACATCTTGTTATCTCCTACTATAAAAAAGTGAAGGAGTTAGTGGGATCCAAAATGTACAATAGATATTATGCAAGTGATAGGGGAGGAAATATCTAAAAAGGGAAGGTAGCAACCATGGTTAATTTCCTATTATCTTGTTTTGAATTCCTGTATTGTTTTCATAGTTTGGTCTTATTCTGTCTTGCTCTGTTTGATTTTACTGTGTCTGATGGTATAGGCAGCTATTTTGAAGATAACAGAATGTATTATGGTACCCATTGTTGATTTCCTATTTTATTTTGAAGTCCTGTACCATTCATTATTCTGTTCTGATTAGCTTTATTCTGTTTTGTTTGGTTTTATTCTCTTTAAAATAAATAAATAAATAAATAAATAATAAAAAGGAGACTGCCTCTTTACAGTTATGCAAATAAAGGCTCCAATATTTAAAAATAAATAAGTAAGCACACACCTATAAATTCTTACCTTGAATTTTGGATAGTCATTCATTATTATGGTGACCATACCAACATATGGTAAAAACCTAAGTTGTGGGAATGAAAAGCAAAAAATATATAATTGTTTATGATAATACTTGACATACTGTAAGTTGGCTTTATGAAATAAATCTTCCATATTATGATACCACTGACTGTGGTTGTAAGGACAATATTTATCCCTGTCTCAAAGAGCTTTATCAGCAAAAAGCATCAGTGTTAACAGCTAGGATAATTTTTTTAATCAAGCACATGATCTGAGATAGCAATGCTACTTGTCTTCATTTTCCACAATTAAAATCATTTGTTGAGTCATTCATCCAAACAGAAGAGATAACTTTGACAATTCTATTTCTTATCTTTTAAGGAAAGAAATTTCAAATGGCCCATATATAAATTGTTACAGGATAAAGCTTTAAAGTACACAGATAATTAGTTTGTAATTTGAAAAATCATTATCATTTTCATTTCACGGTGCTTTTCAGGTGTGACAAATACACTTATTAGGCAGTAAATACACAAGAATCCTATAACCCATACACAAATATGATTACAATCCCAGAGAGAGAAGGTTCGGAGCCAATACTTAAGCTGACAACATTAATATCAGTATGTCATCAGTTTGACCCATCTCAGCATCTCTGATAATGCAAACAAGGAAACACACCCACAGTGCCCTCCAGCCAGCCAGCAGTAGCTTCCAACCCTCTCTTGGCCACAGACTTGCACGACTGTTAGAAAAATAAGACTGACTAGTGGGAAGCCCTCCCTGTCTCCCTGAAAATATTCAAGAGGAAACCCAACACAGTTTGGAAAAGTGGTTAAAGACAGGTAGCAAGAGTCCCTACACTACAATCTGATGCTTAAAGCTAAACTTAAACAATGGTAGCCATATATAGCTGGTGAACTTCAGATTAAGATAACAAGATATTTCTAAGACATTTAACAAGGGTTAAATATTTAAAGGGTCACAGAAAGAGATCCTTTTTCGGTTTTGGTGTTGTGCTGTATTTTGTACTGAGACAGGGTCTTGCTATGTAGTTCAGCCTGGCCTGAACTCATAACACAGCCTAGGATGGCCTTGAACTCATGGCAATCCTCCTCCTTGAGTCTCCTGAGTGCTGGGATTACAGGCATGACCACTATGCCCAGCTGCTTTATTTAATAAGAAGATTGTCTCAGAAGCAGAACTCACTGCTGAAACAATCATGCAAATTAATATTAAAAGATTTATCACAAAATTGTTCTTAGTTATGAAAAGTAGAAGATAATCTAAATATTTACCATGACAAAAAGTCTACCAAAAGAGATTTGATTACAAAAGTGATGATTATTATTATAATAAAATGTAGCCATTTTAAAAGAAAAAGGTAGAGATTTGACAAGTAAATATTTCACACTGCCTCTCTGGTGAAAAAAATCCAAATCTTCTAGGAAACACTGCATACCACATGTGCATATACACACATCTATTGGGCACAAAGAGTTTCCAGAAGATTCACCAAAAGGTCATTTCTGAGAGGATTTGCTGTAACTTAGCTACACTCTACAAATAACAAATCTCTGAGATTTTATTTTGAAAGAATTAAACCTATAATATAGATCATATACTTGGATTTAGTTTTAGATTTTAGGTCCTTAGAAAGTTATAAGTTTTCTTTAGTCTTCACGGTATAAGCTAGCACTATTTAAAGTGCTCCTGACATATTTTTATGATTCTGTTATGCTATAAACTTACTTCCTCTGATTTTAAATAGATTTCCCTGGCTTCTGAACCATTTGCATAACTCAAAAGTTCATCCTCACCCTCGTGCTCTTCCCACCACGTCCTTCTTTTCCAGCCAGTTCTGGCCTTCTTTGTACAAGCCTCTATCATCAACTTCATTATTATCTCCTTTAGTCAGAAATTTGATATCTCCGTTATCTCTGGAAAGCAAAATAATATCCTCTCAAAAGTTATTTTCAGCACAGTATCATTTAAAAATATTAGTTTACCTAAGACATTCTGGTCAGACATGAACATTTAAAAAGCAATCAAAGAACACTTGACCTTCCTTTGATCTAAGATGACTGCTTACAGATCATTTAGCTGTAGCACAAATGACAATTTTATAGACTCAAATTCTAGAACATTCAAATAACCCTGACAAACAGAAGCATGCAAAGCATCAGAGCACCAGGAAGGCAATGATTCACCTTCAATACAGACCTGCTTTTTGCTCCATGCCTTCACTCTATGAAGAAAAAGCTAGTACCTTACTTATTTTTAATTTATAAAACATGAGGATTAATGTCATCATCAGAGGGTAAAATCAGGTAAACAATCTCTGCACATAATCATACCCACACTCATAACCTACCCAAATGGTGTGGACAATCAGCTTTTCCAAGCTTACTTCAGTCATTCACCTCAAGTCAGAAGTCAGGATATGAGGCTGATTTAACCATCTGTGTTGGACTTGTACTGTTTTCATTCCTTTCCAGACTCTAGGGCCCATTTGTTAGCATGAATTATATTCTTCTTCACTGTAGGCACAAACTTGGTCCCAGATGACAGACTCAAGTGCAAGATATATAAATGCAACTGTGCTCCCAGCTGCCCTCAAACTTTTCTTCGCCTAATGTGGAACGTGTTAATGGATTACTCCTTCCACCAGTGAGCAGAGTGGTGAAAGGTCTTGTTTGCAAGGAAGTAAGTCTCAACTGGCATAAAGCTGGTATGTTAAAGAGACACATGAGATTAATGCTAAGCATTCTAAGCTGGTACTCAGCCTTGACACTAGAAACACAAAACTGTAGTATTATGTAGTTATAATGAGAGTAGTCTTTCAACAAGACAAATGAAAAACAAAAGTACCCTTGTAATGATGGAAAATATTTAAAGCCCATAAAGATTTGAAACTGTCAGAAACAGTATCCTAACTTGCAGCCATGGCTATACAGAAAATCAAGAAGATAAAAACCTTGGCAATCTCTCACAATCCATCCCAATTATAGCAACTAATCATCATTCTCAACTTTGAACAATTTTTCATCTTTAGAAATTGTGTTAAAATCAGGTAAGTCACATCATGTCTGAACATACTCCTTTCTCAGTAAGTTAACAAGCAGACATCAGGTGACCATTAGAACAGTACCAGAGTATCAATACAAACTGAAACCGAATTGTCAATGTCTAAAATAAAATGAAGCAAAAATTTTAAGTATCAATATAGTTGGGGAACACCTGGGAGCAGTTTAAAAGCATGAGAATCTAATGCCATAAATGCACTAACACACACACACACACACACAATGAGAAATCCCCCATTACTCACAAATACAGGTGTACATACCTAAATGTAATTTCATAAATCATGTAAGTAAAAGTTGTATAAAGGTAAATAAATAACCGAAGAATATGAAGTATTATATAACATTTTCATTTTCTTATGGAAATTTTCTGTTTGAGATAGAGGTAAATGTTTTGTTTCTAAAAATAGAAACCAGACCTTATTAAGATCTTAATAAGTCATCTGGCATTTAAGTGAAAAGCAAGGCTGTCTGTGAGAGGAAGAATTAACGCAGGATATGCCACGGCCAATCATGAGATGAGTTAGGGAAAGGAATTTTTAGCCATATAGGGTTAATATTATGCTGAAAATACCACTTTGGCCAAAATGACACAGAAAAATAGCATTTTATATTTCAAAAAATAATTGTCACATCACATTAGCAATTTCTTTTTTTCATATTATCAATTTCTAAAGATGAAAAATTGTTCAAAGTTGAGAATGATGATTAGTTGCTGTAATTGGGATGGACTGTGAGACATTGCTAATAATAAACAAACTTAAAGCACTCACAATAAAACTAAATAAAATGCATAATTTTTAAGCTAGCCAGAGAATCTGTTCTATTCAACACAACATAGGAAAAAAGAAAATACCAATGTATAGCAAATACACCATCTAAAAAACAACAATTCTAAGTGCTTATCTAGTTTTAGAATAATTGTAAATTAAGCTCACCAATTAAGAAATAATTCTCTATCAAAGTAATCCTTTATTAATGTGATTTGGTTTTCTTTGCAATTGCTTTAGTAGCTAACACAATACACCTTACCTTCAATTCATGCAGCAAATTAAGTTTTAAGCGCATTAGTAAATAGTTGTTCATTTGATTTTATTATAATTGTTCATAATCCCCCTATGAATTATTATGAGTAAAATATTATCACTTCCAATTTTAGAGAGTGAGGTAGTTATTCCAAAGTTACCCAATTAGTAAATGGCAGAATTAGGAACATAATCCCATGCTTTTACTACTAATTAACCATAAAACCCATCTCCCAAACATTTACAAAAACAAAGACTCTTTACTTTTCATGAACTTTGATTACTCTGTGAACTATTGGAATGTCTCGTCCTTCGACTTTAAAAACGACTATTTCACCAGCTCTAATGGGGTCTTCCCGGAAGTTTGTGAGGAACAGAAGGTCTCCCCTGTGAAAGGCTGGCTCCATACTGCCACTGAAAGAAACACAAAGTCAGTATCAGCAAACAAAAGGTAATGACAATAAACTTATCAGTCACAGTTAAAACTCATCAATAGTCAGCTAAGTCTCCAGAGCTACAAACCAAGTCACAGTGGTTCCTTCAGTAAAAGTGATAATGAAATGTGAGACGGGAATTGATTTCTCCTTACACTGAAGAATGAAAGGGGCACTAGTAAGCCCTGTGCACTTTGCAGTAAGTAGGACGAAGACTAAGAACAGGATAGACTCTTTGAAATAAAAGCAGCCAATTTTTAGCCTTAAAACAAGGTGCACCTCTACAGATACAACACTGTTTTCATTTAGAACTGCAGACTCTTCCAGCTATGGCAACTCTGGTTTCATAGCATATCTCCAACACCTAAGACACTGAAATATTTGTTCATGCAATGAGAAGCATACAGTAACTAAATAAACTGGGAGCAAGACATACAGTAAAGCCACACTGGAAATGGGGACAAAATGTGAACCCCAGTCCTGGGATATCACCATTTTGATCATATTCTATTTTTTTTTACATTTTTTTTATTTTATGGATAAAAGGTAAAACAAATTTCATAACAAAATAATAGGAGAATAACAATTATCAATACACTGCATATTGTCATCTTTAAAGTAGTTGCTTAGGGTTCAAGATATGGGCCAAAAAATTTCTCCAATAAATATTAGCACAAACTGTCCTTTTTAGTGAACTAAGAGACATAATAGTATAACTTACTTGCATTTTTTCTCTTTTCCCTACTGTCCTTTCCCCTTTTACCCATCCTAGTTCTTTTTTTCCTTTAGAGAAATTTCTTCCCATTTCACAATATCTATTGTAGATTTTAGAACTTATTAGGGATTTCAGTTTCTCATACGAGAGAGACAAAATGATGTTTATATGTGAGTCTGATATATTTCACCTATGAGTATGGTCTCAAATTGCATCCATTTACCTATAAAAGTCTCAAGTTTATTCTTCTTTATGACTGAGTAGTACTCCATTGTACTTCATCTTTTTAAGTCATTCTTCTGTTGATGGGCATCTGAATTGTTTCTATGATTTAGCTATTACAAATTGTGCTGCTGTAAACATGGGTGCACATATATCACTGTGGTATGACGTTTTTAATTATTCTGGGAAGATACCAAGAAGGGAAATTGCTGAGTGGAATGGGACCTCTAATCCTAGTTTTTTGATTTTTTTAAAATCTCCACACTGATTTCCACAGTGGTTGCACCAGGATACATGTCCACCAACAGTGGAGAAGAACTCCTTTTTCCCCACAGCCCCTCCAGCACCTGTTATTGGTTGATCTTGGCCATTCTTTCTGGGGTAAGATGGAATATCAGTATTGTTTTAACCTGCATCTCTTGAGTAGCCAGAGATGTTGAGCATTTTTTCATATATTTATTTGCTATTTATATTTCTTCATCTGAGTAGTGTGTATTTTTCTATGATGCCCATTTTTGGGTAGGGTCTTTGAATTCGGGTGTTCTGATTTTTTTCAATTCTTTATATGCTGTAGATAGAAGTGCTTTGCCTAAGGGGCAATTGGTAAAAGCTTTTCCCACTTTGACTTTCCCATTCTGTGGTTTGACTTTTCACTTTGTTGGTGATTTCTTTTGCTGTGCAAAAGCTTTTTAAAATAATGAGATCCCAAATGTTGATTCTTTGAAGTACTTCCCACACAGTCTGGGTTTTGTTCATGAACTCTCTATCTACACCTATGATTTTGCCATATTCTACAAAAGCCTAGGCTAACAAATATTGACTACTTTTGATGTGGAGGTCAAAAAATAATCCCCAATGGAAATCCATGCCAAAACTTTTGGTGGATGCAAAGTGAACTATAATCTACTGGGAGCTGAAGTTAAAAAAGCTAGAATTCACTGTATATACAAAAATGCTTTAATACATGAAAAAAGAACAAGGCCTAAAAATATGCCTTGATAGGGGCTGTGTAACAAAGAAGAATGAGTAATGTCTGTTCAGCAGGAAGCAGGAGGGAGAGAAAGCCAGGCTATTGAATCTACATGGAGCCTTACAGGAAAGAGTAGCTCACCAAACTGGCCCTCCTTTCCAATTTCACAGCCCTGGTACCCCTGAACTTCACAGCAGATGCAGAATGCAGGAAGGAGACATGCAGTGAGACAGGCTGGTCACTGAGCACCACCTGGGAGGTTTATGTTAAAGTGACACTGGTACATTAAGTATTATAACATATTTGGTGCTCAAAACCAAGAAATCTGAATAAAAAAGGGATAGGGAGTTTGCAACAGAAATGACCAAGGAAAACAAAGACAAAACAACAGAACAAAATAAATTTGGGGCTTTATTGTTTCTCAACACAGAATTTATTTTGTTTTCCAAAAGTGAAACATTAACTGCTCAAGAATTGTATTTTCTTTTAAAGAACAATTGTTAAAATGTTTAAGGTAGTTTCTTCAATTGTGGTTTCATGTTTATTCCTTAAACCCAATTTCTGAAGACACAGTGGGAAGATGTTTCTAGAAAATTGTTTTGGTCTATGATAACAGGATTGCAGAGAGGAAAGAACTCCCTGTACAAGTCTCAGAGACAAGAAGGGTGTACTGAGGCTTGGCACTGAAGGATATGATCTGTCTCAACAGCAAAGCAGTTCTTTTAAGTGTTTTCCTAATATCAACTTATACTTGCTTTTCTCCTGGCCAGGGATTCCCCCAGGGTCACACAGTCCTCAGGGAAGTCAGTGTTTTGTTTTACAAAACAAAAATTGCTTTGAACTATAAAGGATGCTTTTTAAAAGTTCCTATGCACTGCAATTTCACAATTACCTCTTTGTACAAATGTGTCTATGTGACTTGAGGAGAGCCAGGTGTTCTCAGATTTGGTATCATGCACTGCCAAAAGTAACTGTGAGACCCTTGTAACATTGCCTTCTAGGGCCTTAGGTTCCTAATCTGTGACATGAGAGGGGACATCTAAATTTGAGGCTTTTAATTCTTCTCTTTCTTTTTCTGTGTGTGTGTGTGTGTGTGTGTGTGTGTGTGTGTGTGTGTGTGTTGGGGACTGAAGCTAGAGCCCTGTGCATGGTAGGCAAGTGCTCTACCACTGAACTACACTCCCACTCTGCTTTTTTAAAGTTTTACAATCCTTCTGTCAAATGAAACTTGCCTAGGTAAAATAGCCACACAAATACATAAATGTAGAACTACTGCAACTGAAGGTGTCAAGGGTCCAGGAGCCTCATCCCTTTCCCTATCTATGCATCAGAGCCCGGGAGACTCCTGGAGCACACTGTAAACACCTCATCTCTGCTGTGAGCCATCCTCGGGCATGCACGAACATTTGTGTAAACACTGTGTCTCCAAAAGTGTGCCCTTTGGCTAGTCGCACAAGGATGGCCTGGAGAAGTGCAGACACGGCTGCAGCCTTAGGATGAATACATCAAAGGGTCTATGTCTCCACCAACAGTAACAGCCAATCATCTGAGACAAGCCAGAACAGAGCATCCTGAAGCACCTACCAGCTCCCAAACGTGATTATTTGATTTCAAATTGACTTAAGATTTTTTCCCTTGGGAGACTTTATGGCTACATGAAGTTACATTTGGCATTTATTCTTCTAAAATAAACATGCTTTATTTTTACAAGCACAAGAGTCTCTAGAAGACTGTAACTACCTACAACAGTATCACTGAAGAAGCTTGAAAAAGTATCAGGCACTTGCTAGGCACTGGGCACTCTCTGCCTGTTAGGTTCAAAGAAAACCAAGTGACAATTTTAACTTAGTTATTTAAAAATCAATTTGAACAACAATAATGCATTATAGCTAAACTGTGATTTATAAGTGAATTAAATGCACTAGTATCAACACAAATCTCTAAAGTATTGACTGAGAAGATAAGATTTTCCACCAATACCACAAAAAAAGGGGGACAGTCTCAAAACAAATATCCATAAATTAGGTTGTAATAGTCTGTCCAATTACAATCTTGAGTAGTGATTGTCACATAAGATTCTCACTCAAAGTCCGATCCTCCCCTCTACCCCAGCGTGACACAGGACAGGGGCTGACCTGTGGACTTACCTCAGCACCACCACGATGGGGCTCTCACTGCCTGTGAGGACAATCAAGCCTTTCCAGATCATGAGTGCGGAAGACACGATCATGGCAAAGTTTAAAACCTGGTAGTACAGCTGGAATGAAAAAGGGCAAATCCAAAGTGAAAACCCACTTACAGAATATTCAACACCCCAAAGCCAGGATCTGCTTCTGAAACAAAACAAAAAAGACGTGATTTTAGAACGTGAAATTAATTTGTACAAGGTAAAAAAAAATTAGGCAGTGTTTTAAATTTTTTCCAAAGCAAAAGCCTTTCAGTGACCATCTCTCCTTCAGTGAAGGGGGCAAGGAGTGAGCGATCTGTGGGGTGTGCTTTGTTAAAATCCTAGTGAGGATCTACTAACCACTCCAGATTTCCCAGCATCTTAAAACCTAAGGGGTTCCACTGCCAGGATCCCAGCTCTAGCCATGGGCATGGCTCCATGTAAAGAGCATGGGTCTAACCCTGAAAGTCTGGTACATCTATGGGAATCCTTCAGCACCACAGCCAAAGCTGGCCTCAAATGGAAGCCTTACAATATGATGGTGATTAGAGATGAGGCCTCTGCATCTAAAAATTACCTGTTAAAACAGAACAAAAATATTAAATACCTGTATGTTTAACTGTTCTATAAACATGAACAGCAAATATGTGGTTAAGAACACACAAGTCAACATAATGGCTAGTTATTAGTGAGAGGTTTACACTGCCCTCACCACCCTCTTCGTTATGACCCATAAGGATGGCCTCCATTTCCTCCCTGTCCACGCATGCCACCCATGGGGATGGCAAAGCAACACTTAGATATGTCCCTTAATCCTTTAATCCTTGGTTAAATTGTCAGCCAAATGTCTACCATCCTCCAAGAAGCTATAGGGACTAAAGCCACAGTGTCTAAGTCCTCAAAAGGTAAGCCCTCAGGGCCTGATCCTTCCTGCCCAGAAGAAAGGCACCTGACTGGTTGGTACCTGTCTCAGCCCTCATGTTGCAAACTCCTTTCCAAATTCAGTTTCTGGACCTCCTCATTTCCAGGACCTTCTTTCCTCTCTACCTCAGAACCATCCACTCTTAGCAACACACACTGGAATGGAAACTCCTGCAAGCCTACATCTCTAATTCCCCTAGCACCACAGGATCACCTACATGTTAGGACTCTTGTTCTTTCAGGACCACTGCCCCTCACTTCTGCTTCTCATCCTCAGCATGCAAGCTGCTCACAGTGGTCTCCACATCCTCCCCCAGGTCCCTTGCTCCCGAGACCTTCTGTTTATCCCTCTGGGAAATAAACATCTAGATCAGCAACGGTGAACCTTTTGGAGCTCCAGTGCCTAAACTGCAACCCCAAACTCTTATTTACCATCAAGTGCCAACACTGCAATTAAACCTGAATACTGAGGTTTTAGTTTAAAAAAAAAAAAAAAAAAAAACAACTGTTATCTGATGCTTGGCTGCTGGAGTGACTTGATTCACCACTACTGACCACCCAAGAGGGGAAGGCATCTGAGTGGGGCAGGGAGGATAGCTAGAGATCTAACACTTCTTGGCTTGCTCTCCCAATCTAATTTATCTCAATCCCACTTCTCTTTCACCTTAAGTTTCAGAGATATCAGCTACAATCAAGTCTTGAGGCTTTGGGGATTCTGCAACACAAGTAGAGAAGAGTTGTCCCTCACTTTGACTTTCTCAGCTATGTCAGCTACCATTCTTTCACATGACTCTTAGCAACCAGTATTTGGTTCATTTGTTTTCTTGTCTGGGCTCGTCATCGTGAAAAACACGACTTCTTAAATCTTCTAACTGTTGTTTTACGGGTGTTTCAAGATGAAATCAGATTCCATTTTAGCTACCTACCAGCTCTTCAGAGGATCCTTATGAAGTGAGTTTGGAATTAAAATCTTGATCATGTAACACTAAACATTGTTTCCCCAAATATCCAAATTTAACAGAAATAGAATGTGGGGGTATGAATTGTCTTTGAGTTCTGAATATAGTTTAATGGTAAGTGCAGAAATCCCATTGTGCAATAAGACATACATACTATTTCAAAATAGCTAGGGAAGATTATGAATGTTTTACATTCATACACATTACATACATACATACACAAAGAAATTATGAAGGTTTGACATGACAAACATCCTAATCACACTGTTTTGAAAATTATGCAATGCTTACAGGTCAAAACATCACTCTTTACCCTATAAATATGTACAATTACTATTTGTCAATTAAAAATAATATTATTCTAAGTAGTTTAAAACACAGTTCTGGTAAATTGTGGCTAGACACTCTGGAAGGCCTATCAGGGATATTCCAGGTAGCTCTGTAGGGTGATGACTTCAAAGTGTGCAGATGGTCTTTTAGCAGTAACTTTCAAACATTAGCACGCACTAAAAATCATCTGGTGGGCCAGAGAACCGCACTTCAAACACATTCCCAGGTGTTGCTGAAGCTGCAGGTCTGGTACCACAGTTTGAGAGCCACCGCTCTGTACCACTGATAATAAATTTTGGCTGCACACTGGAATAATATAGGGAAGTCTTTGGAAGGTAAGAGATAGTGCTTCCATCCCAGGCCAACTGAATCAGTGGGACATTGGCATCCTGTTTTCATAAAGAGCCAAGTAATTCTGATGCCTAGGGAAGGCAGACCCACCGCACTATACCTCTTCCTTCCAATCAGCTTAAGTCGCTCCATCTCAAACCCATTCTCTACCTGAAATCTTCCTCCACCTTTTACATTGCTCTCTTTCACAGTCAATCTTCTCAAAAGAAGTTCTACCCCAGGTAGAAATCTGGGTCCACCCTGACCACTGTCTTCTTAGTCTTCTGCCAGTTCCACTTCTTTCACTAGAACTACTTAGTCCTCCCAATTCTGAGACTACCAACCACATTCTTGGCATTTCTACTTGGATGTCTTTAAAGGTAACTCAGAATCTACATATCAAAACTTATCTTTTCCCTAAAGCTTTCAGTGCTAGTGATGCCTATCTCAGTAAGTGGCATTGCCATTCACCTCAGCTTGTAGCCAACCCCTACCCATCCATTCTATACATTTTATCTTTTAGACATTTCCAAAATGTATTCCATTCTCTCTACTCCCACTGCTGCCACTCTCACTCAAGTCACCAAAAGAACCTACTGGGTCACTGCAAGAGCCTCCTACAGGTCTCCAGATGTCCACACAACAAACCACTCTACATTCAGTACTTGTTTTCAAATGTACATCTGCTCCTCTGGTCACATCTATGTCCCATTTAAAGCCCTTCAACTGTATCCCACGACTCTGAGGACAAAGAACAAACCTTAATACAGCCTCCAAGGTCCTGTCTGAAATGGAGACTTTCTCCTCGGTGAAGCTTGCTGCACCCAGGTGAACCTGTGGTATCTGTCAGTGCTTTAAATATCCTCTTTCCCCTCCTAGGTCTTTACCCAGCTATTTTCTCTGGGTAAAGACCTAGGCACACCAAACATTTATTCATCTTTAAGTCCATTTTAAAATCAGTACCTAAGGGAAGCCTGCCTGATCTGCTAGAGCAGGAGTAAACAAATTTTTTGTTTACAGTCAGATAATAAATATTTTAGGTTTACAGACTATGCCATATCTATCAAAACCACTTACCTCTGCCACTTAGTAGGAAATTGGCCATAGACAATAAATGAAAGACTGAACATGACTATGTTCCAATAAAACACTGATTCTAAAAGCAGACAAAACACTGGAGTTTGCTACCTTTGCTGTAGATTAGCCTTGTTGTCTTGTTACATATTCTCACTGTATTCTGTACCTGTTTATAACATTCTTCACCATTATAATAACACATACAACTCTTTAAGGTGTTTTTCACATCAGAGTGTAAGTTTCATCAAGGCTGGGATCTTTTCAGCGGTCTTTAGAGCTGTACCCCAATACACAACACAAATCCGGCAAAGTGTTCTCCATTTGTTCAGTAAATAGTGATTGAACAAATGTCTTCAACACAAGGTGTTATGACTTGTATCTAGATGTTCCCCCCAAAGCTTTATGCACTCATAGGTGGAGTTTTTCAGAAGTAGCTGCATCTACGATATATGATAACTAAACTGGTTTAGCATAGTTCTGGGTGTGGATAATGGGAAGCCCCACCCTGGGCATGGGTGGCATCACCCAAAAGGCTTGTAGCCTGGATGAGACAAAAGAGAAAGGAAGCTTGCTTTGCTTTACTGCCTCCTATTTCCTTTGCCACGGACTATTTCTCCTCTGCAATGCCCTTGTGCCATGTCATCCTGCCTTAAACCTAGTCCACTATGAGCTGAAACCTCTTAAAACTGTGAGCCAAAATAAACACTTCCTCTTGTAACCTGTGGGAGTTTCGTCCCAGCAATGAGAAAAGTAACTAAGACACATAGTGCAAACAAATTAGTGGTAAGGAAAACATTAAAATTCCAACAAAAAGATAAAATCTTAAAACTAGAATTTTTCCAAAGAGAAATTAAAGCATCAAATAAACATTTAAAATGTTCAAACCAATAATCCTACCTCCACTTTCCTTCCCATCTTTTTTTTTCTTTTTTACCCCTAGGAAACTTGTTTTGTTTTTTAATAGACTCAACACTGGTTGATATAACAATTCTGAAAGCAACAATTCTGAAAGCAATTCTGAAAGCAACATTTTTATCAAGACGTTGCTCTTGGCTCAATAGTACTACTTCTAGGAATTTAGTCTATAAACAGGCAATAGGAAATTATGGCCCAAAGTATTTACTAGTGTTATTCTTAATAATGTGGAAAAGGAAATACTGTAAATGATCAACAGTAAGGAAATGACTGAGTAGAAAATGGCAGATTACGTCTTTATTTTAAATAACACATAAGAAACTTTAAGCACTTGACCACTCAAAATATGTGAAATAAAAAATACCAGCTGTAGTAAGAGCGCAACAAACACAGGATGCCCACAACCACTGGTGGTTTTAGGATGGCAGAATTATGAATGATTGAATTTTCTTTTTTAAAGTAGTCTCTACTCTTTAAAATTTATTTGAGCATGCACTAATTATGAATTCTAAGGAGAAAATGTTTAAAGGCAGTGCAATTTTAAAGAATTATGTAGTCATTAAAATAATCATTTTGAAGAACGCACAAAACATGAAAACATTTTCTACTATGATAAAGAAAAGGTAGCGTTTTTAAACTGTCCCTTGACAATATCACACCTATGTGTAATTGATGTAATTTGAGGCAGTTATGAAGGATATGGTTGAAAGTGGGGACATGAAAAGAAAATTAAAATAACTGTTAAGGTATTTTGGTACAATCAATGAAAAAACAAATATTATAGTTCAATGCTAAAGCTACATACTATTTTTAAACTACTTGACTACTGTGTTAGTAGCAAATTATGAATCTAGCATTATATTCCTAGGAGAACAAAAGGGCAACTCACATGACTCTCAAGCAGAAGTCATTTATTGGCTTTCACATTCAAAAACTTTCCCACCTGCCCTGCTTAACTTAAATGACTTCATAAACAACTGTTGTTTCATTATGAATTACAGATCTGATTCGGAAAGTCCCAGCATGGTTTTAAACAAAGACTGCCATTTTTTCCAAACCATCAGATTTCACCCTAGTGAAAGCAAATTATAAATTCTTGCCACTTATCTATTACAGACTTTGTACTAAGAATATTTTCCAGATTGGTTTTCTATGCTTGAAAAATTTGAGAGGGAATAAAATCAATTCCTTAAATACACTTCCTTTGAGCAAAAACATCTGTCAGCTAAAGAAATGGCAAAATACACAAAACGTAACTGCAAAACCACAGATCACACTTTCAACAGCCTACTTAAGGTAGTTATGAACCTCAGTATAGGTTTGACATACACAAACACAAAATTTGACCAAACTACTGACAAATTGAATGGAATCTAAAATATAAACCACAATGTCTCAGTGGTACTTTTTGTTGTTGTGCATCTTTAGCCATCAAAATTGTACTTTCAGCACTCAACAACCCCACCAGGGTTTGGAAGTAGGCCCACAGTCTATCCTTGCCAACCAAAATCAAAATAACCACTTTCTAAGGGCTTTAAACAAATATTCATATCACATATGCTGGGTACAGAACAGCAGAAATGTCAGTAACTGTATTTTTTTTTCCTCTCTCCCTCACTAGTGAAACAAAGAGCCCCTGTCTTGCATGCGGCTCTTGCCTTCACAAGCAGGAGCAGTATAGAAAGGAGTTCCTGCTTCCAAGACTGGTGGAGCACACAGGCCTGACGAGGTGTCACAGGGTGCTATTTTGAGAAGAAAAAGAAACAGCAAAATAACAAAACTTTTTTTCAAAGTACCAGAGGGCTGATCTGAGTTTCTGAATTTTAACTTTAAGACTAGCAAAATGGCCAACGTAACCAGCTAGTGAAAGGTCTATCACTATGAATGGGAATACATGGGCCTTCCAAGCCAGAAATTATAACCGTTAGTTATCAGTATCACTTTGAGAGATATTTTAAAAATCGTACCAATAATCTAGATTTTAAAATAAACCTCTATTTCCTGAAGAACCTTCCTGTGGACAGCATCAGTGCTCAGTCCATTAACTATTGGTGTTTTAAGCTAGTGATAGTCTCTATAACTCACCACAATCACAGGAGTTGATCAGTTATGCACACCTAGACATTACCAGGTCCTAAATACAGTCATCAAACTCCAAGTCACCAAACTTTCATACTGCTTCACTAATCTGAAATTCTACAGGAAGGAAGGAGGGAGGGAGGGAGGGAGGTGAGGAGGGAGAGAGGGAGAGAGAAGACAAAGGAAGGAGGGAAGAAAGAAGGGAGAAAAAAAGGAAAGAGAGGGGGAGGTGCCCAAAGAAGTTAGTAGTGTCCTACCAGTGCCATCACTCTGCAACTCAGCACTATATACTGGAACAAATGAAAGTGGATGTCATTAAAATAATGAGAATTAACACCATTTTCAATGACCAAAAACCTCTAGTATAAAACCTCTAGTCCTCAAAATTTTTCTATCTTGAAATTCAATCAATCACATTTTTCTGGCAGAGAGGATCTCCAATCCCTACTCCTTTCACCTTATATTGAAAAGATAACAGCCCAAAGACAAGGATGATGGCCAACACCTGACTCTGGGGGAGAGCGCAAAAGAGAAGTTTTCTTCTAAGGTTCTCTCTCAAGAGGAGCGAGAAATCAATCCCAGCTACCCAAAGATCCCCAAGTTAACGGCTTCCCGGTTTCAGTGCTGCAAAATCATGGAATCAGAGAAGGAAATTCGAGAAGACTTCTGCAATCCCATTTGGAACACTGGTCCATAATGACTGAGTACCACTTATAAGCTTGCTAGATCCAAGAAGCATTACTGAGTCCTGACGCATGTCCCAGAAAAAAGCTACGGGGTTGAGGGTGGGGGAAGATGCTTTGGGAGGTACAGCTGGACAGCTCCCACTGTGAGAAAGTTCTTCCCTTTAGCCTGCGTCTCTGCCACTACAACCCGCTCCCAGTCAGGCCTCGAGGGCCACGGGGTCAACTGCTCCCTCTTCACTCGGTGGCCCTTCGGATACGCGCAGTCAGCTGTCCCTCACGCTTGAGTCATCTTGCCTCGCTTTCCCAGGCGCATCTGATATCCACTGCAAGGGGTTCTCTTCCTCTCCCTGCCCAGCCCTCCTCTAATTTACTCTTGTCAGTGAAAAGAAAGCGCACACACTTGCCCACACGTGGATTTGTAAGGATTTGAAACCAGGGCCTCTGAGAGCCCAGTGCAAGAACTTCGTGTCGCCCGCTCAGCCGCAGTCACCCGGGGGTGTCCTTGTCAGAACCCTACCCGGGAAGCCTCGAACCGCAGCATCCGTGATGGTACCGGCCCCTGGGCGCGCTCCCAACCCTGGCCTCCATTACCTGGCGCTTGTTCATCTTTCTCAAGTCTCCAAAAATGTCCAGGCACGACGCGGGGAGATGCGTCCCCATAGCGCCCGCACGCACCATGTTGGTGTCTCCGGGGGCCCTGGCAGCCAGCCGGCTCCCGGTGTCACACACAGATGCGGAGCTCCAAATGGCCCCGCCCACCGGCTCGCGTCCTGTTAAGCCACGTGACCGGAGGCTCGCCTGGGCTTCTGGGAAGCGTAGTTCCATGAGTCTTGGCTACCAGTCTGCCCAGGAAAAATCCGAGAGGAGGAAAAACTACTCCTCCCATAATGCGCGGAACGACAGCCTCGGCCAGTGAAGACCCAGGGTTCCTCGGCAGGGCAGCGAAGGGGCTCAGGATCCCTGTCCGACCCTTCGGAGGCAATGTTGGGCAGTGGGTGATTCCGCACGTCTTAGGTACAATTCGGGGAAGCGACTTCTTAAGAGGAACGGAATTCCCAAGACTGTGCTCAGGCGCCAAAAGGGCACCTAAAGCTCCCTCGCAGTCACCCAGCCGTGTATCTTGGCCATTGGATGGCTCCAGCAAAGGAAGGCGGGGCTTCTATCCTGAGGGCGGACGGTGCAGAATAGGGGCGGAGCCTAGAATGAGGGAGGGGCTTGGGGAGGCGGGAGTTTCGAAGCCTTCGGGTTATTGCTCTGAATGCGTTATAAGATTTGGATGGGGGGGGAGACTCTCTGAATCTCCGTGACCGTAGACGTGACAAAACTGATTTTAGCTGAGTGAGTTTTTATTTATTCATAAACCTTTAAAAAATACCTACTGTCCCCCTGGTCCTGGTCTGGGCACTTGAAAAACATCGGTGAAAAAACAAGCAAAAGTCCTCTTCCTCATGAAGCTTACATTTTACCAGGGGCAAATATAATGGGTAAATAAATTTTACAGTACATGAAAGATGATGGTGCTAAGAGAAAAAGGAAAACGAAAGCCAGATGAGAAGCTCTGGAAGAAGATAGCATGTTGCAATTTAAAAAAAAAAACAGAAACCGACTTGTGATGAAGCTAGTTAAAGGTAAGATTTTGAACCCTACTGCTGCATGGCCTAGAAAAAGCAATGCCCTAGAGTTCTGTAAAATTTTGCAAAGCAAGGTAGTAAGTCCCCAACTTACAAAAGAGCTCTATTCCGGGAGAATGTTCGTAAATCGGATTTTTTCATAAATCCAACGAAGTGAGTCATACTGTATGTGAATTGTTATTGGCTAAGAATTCTGTTTCTCTGTATTTCAACTTCCTCTCCGTCACACTTCTGTTATTAGAGGGACAAGGAACATTTTGGGAATCCAGCTAAAGAGAAATTGAACTGGAGATACATTTAGTTTGGATCGAGGGTACATTTATGTGGCTTGTGGTAATTTCCTGCCATCCTGGTATAGGAATGATGTCTTCTAGGAAAGTTGTCACCCGTTGCATCAATTCACCAGATGTCACCACAAGAAGTTGCCCTAGTAGTAGTGGTATCTGATCTGAAGGTTCCTGCAGCACCCAGCCTCAGATGTATGTGGGTAGGAATGAAACAAAGTTTAAAATGCACGGATCTAGAAACTAGACTGTGTTCCAAGGGCAAGGTGGAGGTAGGAGTAGAATATCAGCACCCACCCTCACCCTGACACGTGGAAGACTGCTTTTCCTGAAACCTTCTCTCTGAAGAAAGAAGCACAACATACACCACTTTGAGTGTGTTGTGTTAACCCATC
>PVJX010017493.1:0-38237 GCA_004027295.1 Dolichotis patagonum
AGAATGCTTTTTCCAAAGAGTTTCTTCTTACTTGTTTAATGGCATGCAGGCAGAGCTGGAGTCAGTAAAAATAAAATATTCACAGAGAAAGTATTCTGAATTGGAAATACAGGACTTTATAATGATCCTGATTCCAGGGAACCATTCAAAAAATTGCCTAAAGCAAAGTCAAACATTCTCTTTAAATATAAAATTCTGTTGTGTCAGTACCTGTATCATCTCTGTACTGATCTGTGTGTGTGTGTGTGTGTGTGTGTGTGTGTGTGTGTGTGTGTGTGTATGGATGCTTTGTTTAGCTCTAATCCAAAGAACAAAAACTTTATTTTTTCCTATAGACCATAGATAAATAAATGAAAAATGAATGAATGAATTAATAATTGAATAGTTCATGTATGAACAATTACATAGATTTTTCTCATCAAATGCTCAGTGGGATATTGGTCTTTTCTAATATTTTATGAGTCTGTTCAAGGCAAGAAACTGTCATCTTGACTTCTGTAGTTTCAGTCCCTACCACAGAGCTTGGACAACACTCAATGTATCATTTTAAATAAAATAAATAAAAAATAAATATATTGAATTATCTTAATCAGTTTGAACTGCTGTAACAGAGTCCTGTAGACTGAGTGATTTATAAACAACAGAAATTTCTGTCTCAGAATTCTGGAGGCAGGGAAGTCCAAGATACAAGTGCCAACAGACTGGGTGTCTAGTGGTAGGTCCTCTTTCTGTTTCATAAAGAGCTATCTTTTTCAGTATGACCTCACACAGTTTTCTGGGGTCTCTTCCATAAAAGCACTGGTTCCCTGATGTAGTTTCCATCTTTGTGATCTAATGGCCTTCCAAGGGCCCCACTTCCTCATCCAATACTTTGGGTTAAGTTTCAGTATATAAATTTTGGAGGCCAGAAATCAGTTGGTCTACAGCATGGTGGGGGTCCTCCAAGGAAAATTTATTTACCTTTGATTTCTTGGAAACTAATTTGCAGGTCAAAATTGCAAGCCCAAATGAGAAGCAGTGGGTTGGACACATAGTTCAGAGATAAAGCAAGAATGCTGAGCATGTGCAAGGCCTTGGATAAATACCTGGCACTAATAGACAGACAGAGTAATAAACAAACAAACACACTAATAAATAAATAAAATGTTTCTGAAGTCACATGCTTGTATGTGGATCTGCCTGTCTTGTTTATCTACTTTTGATGTAGATGAAATGGTAGAAAAGTCTGCCTTTAAATTTTACATGCTATGATGTCAGAGTAAGGGAAGAAAAGGCAAAAAATATTTGAAGTGCAGAGAAACCCAATGAAGGAACAAAACACAAGATAGAAAGGAGAAATGGACTCTACAAGAAGATGCCTTTATTAAATTAGGCTTAAATATTGAAATATACCATAATGAAATTATTTTTAGAATATTTTCTTTTAGAAAAGTGTCCAAAGAATTGAGAGCCCAGAGGACTTCTTAGCTAGTTAACTTAAATTAATGTAGGTTATGTCAGCTCACCATGCAGTGGATGAGGTAATGTTGACAGAAGCTTTTGATATTACTCCCTGGCTGAAAGAATTCAGAAAATTTTTCAAGGTGATTGTTTGATGCTACATCTTCTGCAAATATAATTAATGTGATGCTACCTTTCAGTATAAAGCTTTGAAAGCTTCTTTTTTCCTTGTTAAAAGAATTATTGACTAAATAATAAATCATGCCAATTAATGTTCTCTTCTTCCCAATAACTATAGCAATAAGAGTAAACCTGAATTGCCACTAACTAGAATCTGTGCATACTCCAGGAACTCTTCAGCCTTAAATCATCTGCCAGATTGGTGCTGGTGCTCCAAGATAACTTCTTAAAACATTTTCAGAAGTGTCTTTTGGTCTAAAGTAGTACATTTTCAGTAACTTATTACCTGATATTCCCCTATTTCAATTTTTAATAGGAGAATTGATGTTTCAAAGTTTCAGTGCATCGAAGGCATTGCCTCTGTACTTTCATTCCAAATTCATTTAGAAGTATTACTTGGGGTTTTAAGGGAGCCATGGAGGACTGAGTATGTCTTTCTAAACAGTATTCCCTTTGGAGTTATCTCCACTGTGTCTATTACCATCTTTAATCCAGTCTTCCTATTATTGTCCAAATTTAGTTTTTCATTTTGGATTCCTTTACATATTATACTATTCGCAATATCATTATGTTGAGAGGGCAAGCTCTTTGTCCACAAACATAAGTTATATTAACTTTAAAATCCAGTGCTCAAGTAGTATGAAATATTTTCCATTATTTTCTGTACAAATATTATTTATAACAATTGCTTGTTTAATTTATTCACTTATTCAATATGAGCAGGATGAATATATATACTATTGTCTGTAATACTTTCAAATTAATAAACCTTTAAAAGATAGTACACTGTAAAATTAAAGAAATTGCTGTTTTTTTTACTAATGGAAAATTTCTATCCTAATTACAATCAGTTAGTTTAATATCTATAGACAGAATCTCTGAGCTCAAGGCTCATGAAGTGATTTCCAGCACGCATGGGGGAAGCTTTGGACCATCTCTCCCAGCAGGTAAGACCCCACCCAGCATCCTACATCACCAGAGGATGCACTGGATGTCCCCACTGGTCTGACTGGACCATGGCCAGTGACCTCCATTCAGTCCTGGGAGTAGAAGTTACATGAGGTGATTTCCAGCATACACAGGGGAAATTTTGGAACATCGCTCAAAACCCAGAAATATAGGAAAATGACAAGACAAAAGACCAAAATGCAATCTCAAACCTCCAGCCTATCCCAGGAAAGCCTAGGAGCCATGTACATAGAAGACAATGTAAGCCATACACCTGAAAATTCCTGAAATGATAACAACTCAAGTAAAGAAACAACTCCAGGAAGCTATAAAAGAACTTAAATCAGAAATAATCTCTCAGGTAAAAGAAAAAATGATAAATGTAATGCAAGAAATGCTGAACATATCTAAAGAACACATAGTTAAAAAATTAAAGGAACAATGAAAAAAGATGGAAACACTGAATGAACAGTATAAGTGATAAACAGAACACATGAAGCAGATTCAAAGAGATATACAGGAAGTCAAAAATTCCATTGAAAGTTGACAAAACCACCTAAATGAAAATGAAGATAGAATTTCAGACCTTGAAGATAAGATTGCAGACAGTGAACAGGAAAGGAAAGATCTTTTAAAAATAAAGAGTTGTTTTAAAAACAATTCAACAGCTGCAAGATGATGCTAAGAAAAACAACATAAGTTTGATAGGGATAAACAAAAAAGAAGGGGACAACACAATTATATCAAGAGGATATTTAATGAAGTAATAGCTGAATACTTCCCAAACATGAGAATGGAAACTGACATTTGGATTAGTGGAGTATATAAAACTCCAAACAGCCATAACCAAAATAAAACTACACCCAGACACATAATAATCACCATCCCATAAATCCACCATAAGAACAGAATACTAAAAGCTGTTAAAGAGAAAAGACAGCTCACCTATAAAGGAAAACCTATCAGAATCACAGCAGACTTCTCAACACAAACAATGAAGTCAAAAAGAGCATGGAGTGAAGTATTTCAGATCCTAAAGGAAAACCACTTCCAACCCAGACTGACATACCCTGCAAAACTGTCCTTCAAAATGGATGGAGAGATAAGATACTTCCATGACAAAGAACAGCTGAAGAACTTCATGAACACCAAACCAAACCTACAAAGAATATTGAAAGACATTCTAGATACACACGGGAGAAAACCACCAAGCAAGGCACACAATTAAACAGAATGGAAAACTAAAGACACAACAGCAGAAAGATAACATGTCAACAATAAACCAATATATAACAGTTACAACCATTAATGTAAATGGCCTCAACTCGCCAATCAAAAAAACAGACTGGCAGAATGGATCAAGAAACAACATCCAACCATATGCTGTCTGCAAGAAACCTATCTAACCCAAAAGGAAACCCATAGACTGAAATTCAATGGATGGAAAACAATACTTCATGCAACAGGAAATCAAAAAAAAGTAGGTGTAGCTATCCTGTTTGCAGACAATGTGAACTTCAAACCAAGAATGATCCAAAGAGATAAAGAAGGTCACTACATAGTAGTTAGGGGAAAGATAACAATCTTAAATGTATATGCACCAAATTCAGGAACACTCAGCTATACAAAACAAATATTAACAGAAATGAAAAATCAAATGAGCAATAACACAATTATAACAGGAGATCTTAACATGCCATTGACACAATGGGACAGATCAACCAGACAGAAAATCAGCAAGGAAATAACAAAACTGAACCACACTTGCGAGCAAATGGACTTGATAGATGTATACAGAGTGTTCCACCCAACAACATCAGAATATACCTTCTCAGCAGGACAAGGGACATTCTCTAAAATAGATCATATACTCATTCACAGAACATACTTAAATAAATGCAAAAGAATTGAAATTATCCTATGCATGTTATCATATCATAGCACCATGAAACTAGAAATTAATGACAAAAGAAACTGCAAAAACCCCACAAACACATGGAAATTGAATAATGTACTCCTGAGCAACCAGTGGGTTACAGAGGAAATTAAAGAAGAAAGTAAACAATATCTACAAGCAAGTGAAAATACAAATACAACTTACTGGAATCTGTGGGATGCAATGAAAGCAATCCTCAGCAGAAAATTTATTGTGGTGAATTCCCACATCAGGAAAACAGAACAAGCACAAATAAACAACCTGTTGCTACACCTCAAACCTCAAGAAAACAAACAGCAAGTCAAGTCCAAAGCCAAAAGAAGGGAGGAAATTATAAAGCTAAGAGCAAAAATTAATGCAATAGAGACTAAGAAAACAATACAAAGAATAAATGAATCAATACAAAAATAAATGAAAACAATACAAAGAATAAATGAAAACAATACAAAGAATAAATGAATCAAAGAATTCTTTGAAAGAATAAGTAAAATTGATAAACTCCTAGACAACCTTATTTTAAAAAGGAGAGAAAAAACTAATATTCATGCAATAAGGAATGAAAAGGGTGAAATCACTACAGATTCTGTGTAAATACAGAAGATCATCAACACCTATTTCAAAAACCTCTACTCTCACAGACTCGATAACACAGAAGAAATGGACAGATTCCTAGAAACATACGAATTACCACAGCTGGGTCAAGAAGATGTAAAACTGCTGAATAACCCAATTTCAATTAATGAAATTGAAAATGTAATTAAATCTTTACCAAGAAAGAAGAGCCCAGGCCCAGATGGATTCACTGTGGAATTCTACAAGAAATACAAATAAAATTTAATGCCGACACTCTTTAAAACTCTTCAATGAATTGAAAGAAAGCAGTTCTTCCTAAGTCATTCCTGGAAGCAAATATTACTCTAGTACCAAAACCTGAGAAAGACCCAACTGAAAAAGAAAACTACAGGCCAATCTCCCTAATGAACCCAGAAGCAAAAATTCTCAATAAAATATTGGCTAACAGAATGCAGCAAATCATCAAGAAGATTATACACCATGATCAATGATATTTATCCCAGGAATGCAGGGATGGCATGACATACATAAATCAATAAATGTAATCTACCATATCAATAGAGCCAAAAATAAGAATCACATGATCATTTCTATAGATACAGGAAGAGCTTTTGATAAAGTTCAATACTTATTCATAATAAGAACCTTATATAAAATGGAAAAAGATGGTCTTTACCTCAATATGTTAAAAGCGATCTATGACAAACCAAAGACCAGTATCATATTAAATGGCCAAAAACTGAAAGCCTTTACACTAAAATCAGGAGCAAGACAAGGATGTCTATTATCACCACTCCTATTCAATGTAGTGCTGGAAATACTAGCCAGAGCAATTAGACAAGAGAGAGAAATAAAATGAGTAAGGATAGGAAAACAAGTTTTTTAAATTATCATTATTTGCAGATGAAATGATACTCTATGTAGAAGACCCTCAAAACTCCATTGAAAGATTCCTAGGTATAATAAATAAATTCAGTAATGTAGCTGGATACAAGGTCAATACTCAAAAATCAATAGCATTCCTATACACTAACAACAAAATCACTGAGCGAGAAATAAGAGAAGCCACACTCTTCACAGTAGCATCCAAAAAAATGAAATGCTTAGGAATCAATCTAACAAAAGAAATAAAAGATCTATTCACAGAAAATTATAATACCCTGAAAAAGGAAATCAAAAGACACCCTCTGTTCATGGATAGAAAGAACAAATATTGTGAAAATGGCCATTCTCCCATATTGATGTATAGATTTAATGCAATCCCAATCAAAATATCACTAGCATACCTCACAGATCTAGAGAAATAACCCCTAAAATTCATCTGGAACGAGAAGAGACCTAAAATAGCAAAGGCAATTTTAGCAACAAAGGCAAGGCAGGAGGCATTACAATACCTGACTTGGAGTTATACTACAAAACTACTGTAATAAAATCAACATGGTACTAGAATAAAAACAGACCTGAAGATCAATGGAATAGATTAGAAGATACAACTACAACTACAAAAGCACTCAACCACCTTATCTTTGATAAAAGGGTGAAACATGTTCACTAGAAGAAAGATAGTCTCTTAATAAATGGTGCTGGAAAAATTGGCTCTCCATATGCTGAAAACTAAAACTAGAACCATGCCTATCACCATGTACTAAACTAAAGTCAAAATGGATCAAAGATCTGACTATTATAACAGAAACACTAAATCTTTTGGAAGACAAAGTAGGTAGAAATCTTGAAGATATATGGGTAGGTAGAGAATTCATGAACAAGAATCAAACTGCACGGGAAATACTTCCCAGAATCAATAACTGGGACCACATCTTATTAAAGAGTTTCTGCATGTCAAAAGAAATTTCCAGCAGAGTGAAAAGAAAACCCACAAATTGGGAAAAAACCTTAATGGACTGTCCCTCAGACAAAGGACTCTGTCTATAACATATAAAGAATTAAAAAAAAATTCAGACCCCCAAAATTCAAAGATGCATTCCAAAAATGGGTATCTGAGATGAATACACAGTTCTCAGATGAAAAAATATGAATGGCAAACAAATACGTGAAAAAATGTTGAGCATCATTAATCATTAGAGAAATGCAAATTAAAACCACATTAAGATTCCATCTCACTCCAGAAAGAATGGCCAGGATAAAGAAAACTACCAACCACAAATACTGAGAGGCTATGGGGAAAAAGGAACTCTTCTGCACTGTTGGTGGGAGTATAGACTGGTTCACTCGCTGTGGAGGTCAGTCTGTAGGTTTCTCAAAAAGCTTGGATTGAAAGTCCCATTTGACCCAGCTATCCCACTTCTAGGCATATTCCCAGAAGAACTGAAAACATCATACCACAGTGATATATGTGCACCCATGTTTATAGCAGCACAATTCATAATAGCAAGATCTTGGAAACAACCTATTTCCCATCAACTGAGGAATGGATAAAAAAGTTGTGGTATTTTTATACAATGGAGTACTACTCAGGTATAAAGAATTATCATGTTGAGATATTTATAAGTAAATGAATGCAACTTGAGACCACACTCATAGGTGAAATAAATCAAACTCACGTGTGTAAATACTGTATAGTCTACTTAGTATAAGAAATGGTAAGAGTACATAAGATTTTATGGTAATCATGGTTTCCCATTATGTAACTTTGAAGTCTTATAATGCTTTCTTTCATTCACTGGTTGGATTGGCTTTATTCTACTTTATTTGATTTTATTATGTGTGATGGTATGAATAGCTATTTTGAAGAAAACAAAACATTATGGCAGCTATTGCTGATTCACTATCATCTTGTTGTGAAGTTCTACCACGCTTTTGTCCTTAGATTTTATTATGTATGGTGATATAAACAAATTTTTTAAGGAAAATGAGATATTATAGTAGCCATTGTTCATTTCCTGTTATTTGGTTTTGAAGTCCTGCAATGATTTCATTCTCTTGAATGGTTTTATACTATTTTATTATGTTTGATATTAATGTGTGTTTAGATATGCTCCACTATTTCAAAAAAAAGAGAAATTATGGTAGCTACTGTTAATATCCAGTTGTCTTGTTTTAAAGTGCTGTGTTGCTTGCATTGTTCTGTTCTGATTTGCTTTATTCTCATTTGTTTTATTCTCTTTAAAATAAAAAAATTTAAAAAACCTATAGACAATACATTTTTTCTCAAGTTTGAACAGTATCTGTGAAATTATTATAGTAGATATTTAACTGCTTCACCTATGGTAGTTCTGTCTAGCTATCAATTTCTACTTTTCTAAGCATCAAATTATGGAATTGCAGTATGAAAGAAATTCTACATGTAGAATTTAAGGATTTGAATGTGAGGTTTCAGCATTTAATTTAATTGAATCTTAGGTATATCTCTTATGCCTGGTGATATTCAGCTATATTTCTTGATTTGTCCCTTACTCTTCTCATATGTTTTTTACTATTTCCTATTTCCCATATGTTTTTTACTTAATTCGCTTAAAATTTCAATTTATACAAAATTTCTCTTAAGAAATCTACCATTTTCTTTAGTATAAAACTTATTTATTTAACTAATCAATTTATTCAGTGATACATTCCTTTATTGCTGTAATCTATATATTATTCTCATTTTAAGGATGCGTCTGACTATTGTGTATACCATGGCAGTAGTCTAGTCAGTATTTCACAGTCTCTTCCAGCTAGAAACATACTCGTAAAAAAGACTGAAATGCTGGCAATGGATCTCTGCAGGGGCAGAGAGTTCATTTCAAAGCCCAAGCAATTCAGCATTCCATATTCCATGTTGAAACTCTTCAGCTGTAGAAACAAACCTAATGCAAATCTCTCGACCTTTTAATAGTATAGTCTCTGTCATTCCTTTTGGTAAGAAGTTCTTGACAGTAGAAAACAACTTTTAGAAAAAGTAGACAGTAGAAAACAATTCTTTATAGAAACAGTTTATTGAAATAAACAGTAATTTTTCTTTACTTGAAGGTGCTGGTCTATATTCAGGGGACTTTATGTAGTTAACACATGATCCTTCAATATTATGGTTTGACTGTGTGAGTTCAAGACAGGAACTGCATGGTGAATAATGCAGACAGAGACAAAAGTAGTTCCTGAGTAGAGATATAGCAATTTGAGCATAAAGATGTTGCATTTCAGCTGTGCATGGTGGCATGGTTCTGTTATCCCAGAACTATGGTCAGCTGAAGTGTTAAGACTAATGCCTACAATAACAATTGTATCACTCTGCTACTCAAAATTTAGTCCTCAGTCCACCAACCTCAGCACATCCCAGAGTTGCAGAATCTCAAGCACTACTGCAGACCTATTAAATTAGAATTCATTTTTTACCAAACTCTTATTTGTATGCATATTAACTTTTAAGGAGTAAAGAAGTATTACTCAGTTTCCCAATTCAAAGGACAAAAATACAGCTAATACAAATGGTACATTTTATATAGTTAAATAGCCATTTTTTCTTTTAATGAAACTCCTAAATGTTTGGTGAAATTCCATTCATTTACATAGTTAAGGACTCTGAGGAAAAAAGAGGTAAATTCCCTCTTGCATAGGAAACGTTCTCAGAGGCCAGTATAATTTAAGATGGTATTGATCTTCCCAATCCAAGGGCATCTAAATGAGAAAAGGAAGAAACTAGAACGTTATATAGAAGATACTAATGACAATGTCCACTGCACTTAAAGAACATTTTGATGATCTAATTGTAAAACAATAAGTTTTCATCAAAGTCTTTGCCCTGCTCTTTGGACGGCCTTCTTGAATTCAATAACTCCTATCCCACAATCTACATTGGACAAGGAATTTACATATCGACTGCCATATGTCCCAGGCATTAGTGGGAATCATGGAGCTGTTTTTCCCATCAGTGTGGATTTCCTGTGGCTTTGGCATCTGGCCTGTGAGCCCACAGTGTGTCTGTGCGGTCCAGATATTAAGTTCTTGAATAATGGATCTCATGGTGGTGTTTTCTGATATAGCTCTTCAACTAAAGCATATTTAGCATTTTTCACAATAGCTTTATTTTCAGAGGAAGTATTTTACTCTTGTACCTAGAAAAGAAAGGGCATTGATTTTACTTTTAAATCTTCTTGCCAAAGATAAGAATGAGTTCTGATCCCAGTTACATAATTGCAGGCACGAAATGCACCTGTTCCTAAGCCGATAAAGGGTAACAGTTTCTGAATCGAATTGTCAACATGCAATTTTATCTATAATTTACTACAGTCTTCTTTTTGTCCTGCCAGCCCCAGCAGGAAAATTTTAGACTCAAAGGTGACTTCCTAATAAAGTACAAAATCAACAGTATCTAATTTGTGTATTATCTTGATAAAATCTTGACTTGTTTTCCCTTATTTTGGATCCAGTTATTAAAACTTTCATGAAGCCAGGATAATCTGTATCCAAATTATGTATAAATTGAAAGTTTCTTTAATTTAATTTTGGGAAAGACAATGAATAGCACAAACTTAAGTGATTTTATCAAGTCTCATTTTATCAACTCAGACATGGCTTTAAATTTGAAAAGAAATAAAGAGGAAATTATGTGTGGTGAAGGTTATAGATCATTTCATCTCATGTATGAACTACATAATGAAATTAAATAAATATGATTGTAAAATATGTTCTAGTAATAAACACAAGTGACAAGATTCATCAATAATTTGTTTTTGGCTCCCAAGATCCGGTCATGGTGGAACTCAGGCAGCTTATTCACCTGCCCTCTAGGTAAGCGCGCCCAGTGCAGGCCAGGAGGAGAACCAGCGGCTCCTGTGAGCCTACCAGCGTGTGGGCTGAGAATCACCCCCCCGCCCCCCCCGCTACTGGGAATAGATATCTCAGCATCTCTTGGAAGGATGACCGTATGCAATATAGAAAATATGGGGGATTTCATTATATCCTCTGTTTGAAGGCAAAGATTGTTTTCACTGTTTCGTTTTGTTAAGTTTCTTTTGCTTTATTCAATACTCTCTTTCACTTGGTTTTACAATGTTCTGTTTTTGGTTTGATTTCGCTACACCTAATTGACTGGACAACTATTGTGAAGGTAACGAAATATACTACAGTACCTATTACTACCATCCCAGTATCCTGCTGTGAATTTCTGTACCAGTTTCACTGCATTGTCTCAATTGGCTTTGTTCTGTCTTGTTCTGTTGTATTTTTACTACTGCCAGAATAAAATGTAAAAAAATTTCTTTCTAGGAGAAACTCTTTTTTAGCAGCTTGAAGAGCATGATGATAAGGCTGGGGATTTAGCTCAGTGGCATAAGCACCTTCCTGGCAGGTGTGAGGTCATGAGTTTGATCCCCAGTACCAAAAAAAACCCCAAACAAACAAATAAACAAACAAAACCCCAAAAGAATATGATGATATACCACACCTGTTTTCAACAATCTATGTGATTGCAGAATCTTCTCTTCATTTTTCTCTCTCAAATGGATCGACTTCCTTAAGCATTTTCTTGGAGTAAAGGATTAAAGAGCAAGTAAGTTAGTAGATTTCTGTATAGTCACTCAGAATTTATTGTCAGGTGAGTTGTTAGGCTCCAGAGATAAAGAAATTCTCACCTTTTTTCAGTAGAATTCTACTTCATTTTTCTTCAATTGCATCTCAGTTCTGGAGTTTATGTTAGACCTGAGAGGCTAAGAATTATAGGTAGCAATGGACTTTCTTGCTTTTCTCAGCATTCTCAGATATGATCATCAAGAGATACATTTCTGGCAGATGTTCTTGATTGCATAGCCATCTCCTATATGAATAAAGAACATCTTAAAATCTACCATTTGTCTTTTTCTCATATCATGGACTTGTCGATCTGTGGGTTTATTTAAATGGCATAATTTTCCTTTTCCTATTTACACTCTATAACACCAGTTCACCTTGAACTGTGAAGAATTATAACTCAAACGTTTACTGTAAAACTTTTCTTACTGAGAACTGAGGAGAATTCCTCTTTGTACCAGCATCCCAGAATCTGATGAACTAGTTTTACCACTCCCAAGTTTATCTTTTCATAGATTTTAACATCAAAAACAGCCTCACTCTGTCTTGCCTTTCCAGCTAGTGTTCTGACTCTTAAATTTGTTGTTGTGGACATCCTCCTCCACTCCTCTGATCATTTTAATTTTTCTCTTCTGGACTTATTTCAAGTCAACCATATTTTATCCACTGTAAACAGATCTATTAAATGTTAACTAATAAGCAGAAAACTGAGAAACAGCATGGAATATGGAAACTCTCATGTTCATTTAGATCAACGTGTGTTATACATACTAAATTTTACAAGTTTGGCACTGTTGTAGAGTTCTCATTTAATTACATGTTTTAAGATCTCATTTAATTATGCTTTCATATTATTTCATATTTACTATTTCTCCAATTAGGTGCCTCAGGCTTTACCACATAGTAATAAAAATTTGTAAGTTGCTAGCATTGAAAATAATATTTAACAAAAGCTACAAGATTGATTCTGGCAATTTTCTTGTTAATTTTAATGCAGTTTTAAATTATTCATATGAAAAATTTTAAACATATTTTAATCTCAACTGTTTAATATTTCATATATTTGTGTTGTTTAATTCTTGCATAAAGTGTAATTCAGAGCTTAATTTTCTTTTTAAAATTAATTCTGATAAAGCTGATATAATGTCATTTTAAATATCTAATATAGGACTAGTCATGAGTGCTCTAAGATTATGATTAGGTTAAGAGATAAAATTCTGTCTTTTTCCTAAATTGTGTTCCTGCTATTGTTACATATTATTGTTTTTCACTTAATCATGTAAACTCACTATAATTCATATGGGCACTGGAAAACCATACGAAGATACTTATGCTTGGCCGAATTTGATGAAGCACAATAGTTAAATAAAAATCTATTCTTTAGGATAGATTTGCATTTTGTTGTTCATTAGTCCTTTCCATGCTCAATAGAAAGGTACCAGTATTTTTGTTACTGTGCTTGTTCATTTCACAAGGCATGAACCCACTTATGAATTGCCTTCCTGGAAGAACTGATTGGCAGATGTAAACTTGAAGAGTTTCTGAATGATGATCTCCATCAATTTACATAAAATGTATTTAAAATAGGTTTAGGACCACAGATCTAAAGAATTCCCTTGTTTACATTTTGTTCCTGTATAGGTATGACCATTTATGCATTACTCATTGTTTTTATTATTTAAGCTTCCTTTCCACTTGGGTTTTGAGTTTTGGCAAGTATGAGGAGTACATTTTTCTTTATATTTTCTATAATTCTTAACGAAGCACATAATAAATATTCATTGAACAAAACATCACTTTTCTGTAACAGTAAAACAGTTTGCTCATATTTCTAATTCTATGGTGATTTATTTAAAATATAATAGCATTGGTGAAAACTTTCTCCAAGACAGTTTGTAAGTTTAAATAAACCATAGTTTATTTAACATAGTGTATTTAACAGACACTGTAGTGTCTGTTTTCCCACATAAATATGTATCGCCTCCAAGAAGTCTATTCAATTAGCCAGGCATGATCTTTGCTTTAGGAAACCATATTATATTTTTCCAAATAGATTATGTTAATGAAAATGTTCAGTGATTCTGTCCTTTCTTTTTATACACATGTAAATCACTTCAGTCAACCATAGCTGATGCTAGGTAGTGGAAGACTGGTCATGAAATATCTATTTACAGTTGGGAAGCGTTTAGAATATATGTGTGCTGGATTGCAGTATACCTCAGGCACACTTACCTTTGATTGGCATACAAAAACTATTTGAGCACAGTAGCCGAAAGGTGGAAACAACATACATATCTCTCACCAGATGAAGGAATAAACAGATGTGGTATATCCATACAATAGAATGTTATTCAGTCATGAAAAATCATGGAGTTTTTTACACTCTACATTACTTTAGATGATCCTAGAAAGCATTATACTAAGTGAAATACATCAGAAATAGAAAGATAAGTATTGTATGAGTACAACTGAAGAAAGTAAAATAAGAACTTTCATAGAGATAGAAAGAAGCTTAGAAAATACCAGGGCCTCATGGGTAGGGGTGATGGGGAGATAACAGTGTAACGGTTATAAACTTTCTGTGTAGGATAGTGAAAATATTTTGGAAATATTTTTCCACAACACTATGAACATAATTAATGCCACTGAGTTAAATATATAAAAGTAGTCAAAATGAAAAATTACATTATATATATTTTACCATAATTTGCTTGTATATCTCAATAAAGTAATGATGTTTTTAAAAGTGCATTGAAAGCTGAGTGGAAGTATTTAACTCTTTAGTGCTCTTGTACCATTTCCGTTAAAAGAAAATATACAATAGCTATAAAAGGAAAATAAAGTTTCTACCTTTCCTTTGGATGCCCATGGAGTCCGATTAAAGACTGTGAAATGTGTAGCAATCAATGTATGAAGGTGTTCCATAATGCCCAAACAGCATTCATGGATTTAAAAACTTTCAAAGTAAGTTTTCTATTGCAAAGTCTGGTTAAATATGTTCAGTTTCACTCCGTGTCTTGGCAGCTGGTCATATTTTCAGAATGTCTTGAAGGTGTCTGTGACAGACCATTTCTGTGTTTTTTTTTCCCCCAATTCTTCATCGAGGAACTTTGCAAACTGGAGGAACTGCTTTGTGATCTGAAGGGCCCCTGAGTCTGTGAGCTGCGTGACTTTGCCAGCTTGCCAGATCTTCAACTGCCAAAAGACTAGCGCGAGCTTCTTCATATGATGAAATATTTTTTTTTAAAAAGGCCATGTGCTTGGCAGACTTGTCCAATTCCCTCTGCCTCACAGGGCAAATAAATCTCTGAAGAAGTCCTAGGGAGAGCTTCCATCTGGTCAGTCTCCTGGATTTCTCAATGTGGCTCCCAACACCTAAAGCCAAGTATCAGGAGGGCTTCCTGTGCTGGGCAGAGGCCAGCGTCAGAGTTTGGCGCCAATATGCTGCAATCAGATGGGAGTCTAATGAAGTGGGAATAGGTAGACGGGTGTCGACCTATAGTCTCCTCGCTGCCACTGGTGCACTCTTAGAAGGGTCAACATTTCTGCAATAAAAATTGGAGCAATTTAACAGCTGGCCCTGTTGTTGCTGAGTCTCCATTAATTCTTGAAGAATCCCCAGCACATCCCAGTGAAAGGCTACCCAGTAACTGCAACACTGTCTGACTCTGGGGCAACTGCACTGGAAAAAGTTGCAGAGCTGTTTTTACAGTGCAGAAGCTGTGCAGCTATCTTGGCTCATTTCCTGCTCAGATCTTTATTCCAAAACCCAAGCCAAATTTTCTTTTTCATTCAGGGATGTTAGTGCTTCAAAAGTTCACATCTTTTAGAAAACCTTCTTCCTATAATAAAGGTGGTAAGAAACTCAGAAGCTTATTACATATTTAGACTGGCTTTTGTCATCTGCTTGGCTTAAACCTGAATCTTGTTTACTGGTCAATTTTTTGTCCTCAGTATCTGAAGTTAGTAATAATTAATAATACCAAAATATTGAATTATACTATTATTATTTCAGACTTTTTACAAGGATTAAAAATCAGTGATGAGATATGTAAATTTTGAACTAAAAGGGCATTGTCACTTTGGGGGACTCCAGAAGAGAATGGAATATTTTTATTTTTGTCCTTTGAATTCATTTTTTATTTATTTAGTTTAGAGTACTGAGGATTAAACCAGGGGCCTTTACTGAGTTACATCCTCAGCCTTTTTCTTATTTTTTATTTTGAGAAAGAGTCTCAGTAGGTTGATAATTTTCCAGAGCTGGACCTGTGATTATTTATTTATATTTATTTTCAGTACTTGGTAATTGCACTCAATGTCTTCACAAGGAGCTATATTGTCAACCTGTTTTAAAATTTTCAAAGTGTCACTGTCACTAAATTTCACAATCTGGACTTGAAATTGGAATCCTCTTGCCTCAGCCTCCCAGAGTGCTGAGTTTACAGGTGTATGTCACCATGCCTGATTGTCATTTGAATTCATAAGTAAAGTCAGTACATTAATTTCTTTCTTTAACTGAAGATTTTTCTGAAAGTCCTTCAGGGTAGGGAAGCATTTATATGCAGTCCTCCTCCAAATCAAACTCTGAACTACTACATTCCACAGACTGAAATCACATCTGCCCTGGGGGTGCTTCCCCTCACTAGCTGTGCTGTTGTAACTTCAAACTCAGCCTTCCTTGGATTTCTATTTCCTTCCTGTTTAGCATATCCCTAACAACTAACTAATTAACTAACTATTCCTCAACTTCCTCCGAAATCTGGGAGTCCTGCAGATGCTTTCCTGTCCTTATGCTCTCAATCTAGTCAGGTAGCAGGTATTTTTGGTCTTGCCCCTGCCCCTGTTTTTCCACCATTGCTGTGTCTTTCATCTTGTGTCATGAATGCCTAAAATTCTTTCTCCTTCTTTTTACTTTTCTTTTCACCTATATACCATCACATTAAATGTTCCCAAAGCTGCCTTTATTGGTATAGTTGCAAAAAAGAAAAAAGAAGAGAGAGAGAGAGAGAGAGAGAGAGAGAGAGATTTCTATTGGCTTTGGTCTCCTGTGGAATAAAATGAAGTTGTATAGATGTGTCTTTAGAATACATTCTGCATGAACCTCTCTAGTTCTCTCCTGCCAAAGATGTCTCATGAAGGGTGAATTTATTTCTTTTGCTCCATTTCTCTGGTTGTTACCCATTGTTTTGGACAAAAGTTCCCTTGGTCATCCTAAACACCATCCTTATCCTTAACCTTCACTGAAACTGTAGCTCTTTTGGAATTTGTCACATTTCCACTTTATTTGTTTTTATTTGCTGTATAAGAATATATGTGATGAGTCCTTATTTGATTCTAATATTGTCTGTGTTTGTGATCACATCTCTGTCTGCCCAGCTAAATAGTACGTCCTCTGTGGTGGTGTTCAGTTGCTGACATCTGCAGTGGCTACAGTTATTCACATGGACCAAAATTCCTGTTAGATCTGTGATACCTTAGCTACTGTGCTGGCCTTGAGGATGTGGTGAGTGAACGGGGCAAACTCTGCCCTCTTTGAATTTAGAGTTTATTGAGAAGGAAGGAAATGTGTTGTTGAAGCTACAGGATGCATGAATCAGTGAAGCTTGCAGAGTTGTACATGTGTATGCTGCCAGATGAGTTTCTGAGCTTGTTTTGGTTGCTGTAAGAAAATACTGGAGACTGTGATTTATAAAGCACACACTTACTTCTCATTGTTCTGGAGGCTAGGAAGTACAAAATGAAGACAGTGGTGGATCTGGCCTCTAGGAGGACATATTGCCTGTAAGTGATGCTGTGTGAGTCTTCACAAGGCAGGAAGGACAGACAGGGCACAAAGAAACCAACACTGTGTCCTCCTACAGGAAACAAGAAGAAGAGTTTTGTAAGGCACTGATCCATTCTCTTAGGCTCGACTTTCATGACAATCACTTCTCCAAAGGCTCCAACTCTCTGTGGCTTCACCACCAAGGAGATTATTGAGGGGACACATTCAATCCATTGGGAGTAGTCACCCACCCTAGTCAGTGTGGTCCAGGAAAGTTATATGAGAAACTGATGTTAAAGCAGAGACCAGAAGGATAAACAGTGAGATATAAACAAGCCAAGATGCAGGGTGAGAGAAATCAGCATGGAAAGAAGGAGAGCAGAACTCTACAGGTCAGCACACAGAGGGGGCAGTTAGAACCTTCCACAATCATCTCTCCCCTCATCTCCCCCTCATGATTCCCCCATAAAAAGATTGATGGAATTAGGTACCTGTGTGGCTGATAACTAGCAATTAATGAACATAAACCAAATGGATGTTTCTCAGACTCATCTGTTGTTAAAATCCATTCTTATCACAGTTGAACCATTCCTGTTGCTTTAAGGCATTTATTTTCATGCTAAAGAACTTGTGAATATTGCATGAATTAACTAGCATAAAAGCTCCTTGAGAATTTAAGATCTTTTAGGGTACTTTTCTTATCACCTTTTGAATACTACAGTAGAGTTTCTTGAAATTTAGTTTGTTAAAGTGAGTTAAGTGTACCTCAAATTAAAACATTGATGTGTATAAATAATTACAAAAATTACATAAAGGATATAAATAAGGGAAGCAAAGATATTTTAAGATCTTTTCCTTTAGTTGTGTGAGATGTCCATGATCACAGGAGATAGCACATCTTCAGTACTTATCAAAAGTGAGAAGAGAGATGTAGAAAGAACCTACAGGCAGGTAGTAATGCAATATGAGATGGTGTGATCTTCCCAGGAGACGGTGTGGGTTTACAATATTCCCAGTTTGATTTGAGGAAGACACAATTTTAATGACTGCAAAAGCATACAAATTGTAGGTAGTGATTTCCTGAATGACCTACCATGTAAGCCCTCCCAGGTTTCTCTGAAAAGCACATTAGGGAATGTGGTCATTGTGTCCTTTTGTCTGAGCTAGTTACAAAGCAATATTTCTCTAAAGCAATTTAAGAATGGGAGAACCTTGTTTTCACAAGAGACATTGGAATGGTAGTCTTACTAGGACTGTAGACCTAAAATAATCAAACACAAACCACGGGATTGAGTTTAGCTGTAGGTGAACTACAGATGATGGGGCCAGATATAACTTCAGAACAGAAAGTATTTGAACATGGACAAAGATTGAATTATAATTTATACAAATTTTCCCATGAGAGATTTCATGATTTTTGTTTGACATTTGAAATGGCTTTGTTTTATATTTGGGGCTGGGGTGCTTATGTACCTGTCAACATTCCCAGATGTAAGGATATCTATTAAGAGCTTAATATAAAGACATAAAAATACATCAGAATGCAAAATTAGATGTTGCAGGAATATTTAGCCAATAACTATTAAGTAACTAACATGGAGTAGAAAAGATAAAACTTTCACATGTTAGGAATTTATTTTTAATGAAGAGTATTTTCTGTCTGCTCAAATAAAGAAGTGTAAATCAGTTGATCATAAATTATGAATGTGGATATTTGAGTGATACAAATGTAAACTTAGACCTCTAGGGTAGGTGCTATCCTTTCATTATGCAAAACAAAATATAATTATGGCAGAGTGTTGCGATATGGGAAAAAACACTGACATTCATTTTTGTCTCTGTTATTTTAATCAGTTTGGAAATAGAGCCCAAAATTGACAATATTTTATTCATCAATTTTTTTCTCTCTGTTTTGCATGGCAGATGTTTATGCCTCTTTCCATGTAAATTAGAATTTGAGAGCCAAAAAAGAGAGGGTAGTCTTTTATTCTCACTGCTTCTGTATTTGCATAAGCCCAGGTTAGCATTAGATTGGTGTGTGGTTGTGATCTCCTCTCTCCAGCTTTCATCCCTCCCCATTCTCACCTCTCCCCAACAAAAGGTTGGTGGGATTTAGGCACTGCCATTGGCATTTTTATCTTAATTGAGTTTTGACTCCTCAGAGATCTGCTGAAGGGACTCAGGCCCCCCAGGAATCTTTGGGAACCAAACCTAGCAACATTGGCAACATTTAACTGTGCCTACCTTACAGCCTTCTGAGCTTAGCGACTGGCTACCCTTTTAGTCCCTGCTTCAGAATAAGCATGTGTGGACTAGAGAGGAGCCTAACCCATCATGTTAACCTGGTCCCAAGACCTACCCTGGTTAGTAGAGCCTACCCTGGTTAGTAGAACCACAGTCAATCTACAGATATGTGCACACAAGAGTAAGAATGAGTTGATGTAGGTTACCTCTTTGGGGGTGTTTGTTAGTCATCTTTCCATTATTTACCAAATATCTACGATAATCACTTTGTAAAGTGAAAAGGTTTAGTTTCCACTATTTTGGAAGTTCCAGTCTGATCAGTTGGTCCCATTGCTTTGGGCCCATGGTAAGGCAGCATGTTATAAGGGAATAGAGACTGTACCATAGCAAAACTGCTCACCCCCTGGTGGAAGTAAAATTGGATTCCATCCCACAGTTCCCTCTGAGGCCACACTTTCAGTAACCTAAAGACCTACCACTATACCTCACCTCTTAAAGTTTACAACAACCTCCTAGTTGTACAAAGCTGGAGGGCAAGGCTGTGACACAGGATTTTGGGGGACATTCCTTACCTGAACTACAACAGTAACTAGATACCAGCACAGTTACGGCAATTTCTGGTCAACATAGAACTTTAACCCATTGTCTCCATTTCCTCCCTCTAAGCAGGCTTGATGGAGAGTGTATTCATTCAAAAAGTGCTTAATTTAAAAAAAAGCAAAATTTATTTCAGTTACGTTGTTGAGGAACACATCTATCATCCTGATAGTTGTACTTAAAATTGAAAAGGAACTCATACAGGCATCTAGAGCTTTGTTGCTCATAAAATATAGGCTCAAGATTTTTTTTTCAGAAAATCCTTAGATGAAGTAACTAACGAAAGCCATATGCAGAATCAAATGAAAATCTAACTTCTGATGATCATTAGAGCTTGCATAATTTGTTCCTTCAGGAAAAGAGGTTAATCTTATGTCCTGGAAGCATTTTCATCTATATTTAACATCCTAACTATGTTCTCTCTAGGTCATTATTTTTCCTGTTCAGTCGATAGACAACACACAGCTTTCTCTGCCATGCAAAGACATTTCACTGATAAAATGAGAAACTGCAGACAATGTGTTATGTGTTTAAAGAAAAAAGGAAAGGCAGAATTCACTCTTTTCTAAGTTTGTGGACTTGAATGGGGCACTCAATCTCCCTGTTCTTTGTGTTCTCACATTCTCTCAAGGTTGACATGTGCTCTGCCTACAGTTCAGTGCTGGTGTGAGAATCCCACGTGATGATGCCATGAAACTGCGAGGAGCCACACATTATATGAAACAGATGTTCGGAAGCAATATACCATCCTTTGAAAAGCACTGGCTTTGAAGCCACATGGACTTGGACTCTAACTCTAGCTCTGCCATTTATTAGATGTGTGGTCTTGAGAAACTTACTTTACCATTACTCATATATCCTGCAAAAATTGAGCGACAGTGCCCACCTTATATTGGTGAGCACCAAACTAAATAAGCAAAATGAAGATTTAGTACAGTATTATGCCTTAAATATCAAGTGTCCATCAATATTCATATATTTAAAGTTTGATCCCAATTGAGCAGTGCTCAGAGATAGGGATTTTGGGTGGTAACTAGATCATGAGGACTCTAATTTCATTAGTGGATTAGTCCAGTGATGGAATTATAATTGAGAGAGGATGGAAACTTAAGACTAGAGCCTAATTAGATGAAGCAGGCTTCTGCAGATGTGGTTTTGAAGACTACGTGTTTCCCTACCTTTCTTTCTCTTCTGCTTCCTGGCCATCCTGGTGTTAGCTGTGTTCCTGTTCTTTCAGTACCTTCTGCCATGATGTTCCTGCTTCTTCGCAGGTCTAAAAGTAATAAAGCCACCTGACCATGGGCTGAAACCTCTAATGGTGAACCTAAGTAACCTTTTTCTCCTTTAAGTAGTTTATCTTCACTTTTTTATTTTACAACATGGAAAACTAATCCCCACATGATGTCTAGCATAGGGTAAGGATTCAAAAGTGGAGGGAACCAGTTTTTTATGACATGCTAGCCACTTGCTAACATGGCAGTGGCAGTGGGTAAAGGCAGTGACATTTTGCTGTCACATCAAACTTTGCACTAGAGAGAAAGTTATAAACTCTGCCCAGATCTTTGGTCTTTGTTTGCAATTGTTAGATTTACTATTGTCTTTTCTCTCCTTTCTGCTACTAATCATGGGTGCTGTTTTCCAGGCTAGAGATTTTACCAGCTTTCCTTGTTTTGCACCAGTTAGAGACTCTGCTGATTCATTCTGCAGGGTGATGCCTGGAGTAGAGTGAGTCTCCAGGAAGAACAGCCTGGCTCTTCCCTAAAGATTTTCCCCACCTGTAGCACTGCATAATTAATTGCTCCAACACTTGGGGGTCTTTGCCTGTGGAAACTAGGACTCCAGCGAGTTAATACATGTGAGTAAAAATAAAGCACTAGGTGGGTTCCTTGTTTTCAATTTATAAAATTTTCAAAGTGATATTATTTATTTGAATTGAAAATTAAGAAAGCTCATACTCCACAAATATGGAATTTCAATGGGGCCATATCTTTTCCCATTTTCTATCAGTAGGAAATATTTCTATGAGGGCTAGAGAATTTCAAGATTAACCTATAAATTCTTGATACTTATTAGCTAATTGATAGGTTCTGCTATCCTGGGGCTTAGCTATCTGTAACATGATATCTGCCCAACTTGGTACCCAGAGAAACAACTTATCTCTCCAAGAGTAAATTCTATGTTCTCCTTCTCATTCCAGAGATAAACCTCCCACTCCCTTTTGCACATGAGCTGAGCTCTCTCCAACCCCAAGACTCCACAACCATGCAAGTCTCCACCCCTAACCCCCAGTAAATCTGTCTCCTGTTTTACACAGGCAGATGCTCCTTCAAATCAGCTGTTAATGTGTCATTTTGCCCACCTTGCAAACTCCTCCCCCAGCCAAAACTGATAAAAGTAGTTTCACTTCTTTGTTCTCACTGAGAGCCACTGAAATCCTATAAAGCTCTCCATGCCCTCATTAAAGAACTTTTCCTACTTTGTTTCCTTTTTTTCCTCTCCTGTGCCACTTCAGATTGAGAGCCAAAAATATACAATCACTAATCTATTCATTTTATAAAGGACTTTTCATTCCATTAGATGATAGAATAAATAAAATTAAATTAGTACATCTTTATTTTCATCCCAATTAAACATCATTCCCTTCTCATTATAAGATATTTTAAGATTGAGGACATGTTGAAAGAAGAATCAAGTCAAGCATAACTCCTCACTCTCTGATGATGGCCATTTACATTTCAACATATTTCTTCCAGTGCTTTTTCTTTTATTATTATTTTAATTAACACACCTTATGTATATTTATGGTGAACCATATGATGTTTTGATAAATGCATGGATTGTGAAATTAGTAAACAAGCTACTTACATATACATTATCTCACATATTTTTTGTGATACTCTTACCAATTTCCATTACACATTATTTTGTTATTAACTATAGTCAGCAAATTTTACAACAGATTGAACTTACACCTCCTATCTAACTGAAATTTTGCGTCCTTCCAAACTCACCAACGTCCTTCCAAACCCGCCAAGTCTCTGATAACCACCATTCTATTCTCTTAGTCAGTGTTCATAAATAAATCAGGTCATGTGTTTTTTTTCTGTGCCTGTACTATTTCATTCAACTTAACATCCTCCAGATCATCCTTCATGGTGATGTGAATGACCATATATATTTATATTATCCATTTATCCATTGATAGACCCTTACATTGATTCCACTTCTTGGTTATTATGAATAATGCTGCAGTGATTGTCATGAGAAGACAATTATGTTATTAGGCAGTGACTTCACTCATTTCAGGTTTATACCCAGATGAAGACTTGCTGGATCTTATGATACTGTTAGCTTTAATTTTATTGTGGAAACTTCACATTTTTTTCTATTGTGGTTGTACAAATTTCTAATTTCTTTTTTTCTGCTCCTGTATAATTTTGACTAGATCATTTTCAAGATATTGTTTCTGTATTCTTCTGACAGACAGATGGTTTTTGGTAAAGATATGGGAATGTCACAAAGCTTGGTCATTTGCAGAATCTAAGTTACTTAACATCCTTGGCTTTGACTTTCTAAGCCCACAGCAACTGAAAACACTTTTCAAAAATATCTAGAAGCGCAGTGCTGACAAACACTTGTTTGAAATGTGTGTCTAAACCTCAACTATTTAGCTGAAAAATTAAGAGACAAGTTCTAGCAAATTGGTTCTTATGTTATTCTCAGTTCTGCTAAAAAGAGAATAATATGTTGCAACTGACAATAGCAGAGACACCTTATTTGGATTTGTTTTTCTGAATGTCTTCCATTTGGGATTTACAAAATCCACATGAGCTCTGAAAAAGCTCCAATTTCCTGTTTATTAAGCCCAAAATGGAAAAATAACAAATACAATGAAAAACAGCAACCTACTTGACAGACTAATATATATTAATCCCACTGCTATGGCTGAGAGACAGAAAATTATTATTGAAAAAGACTCTTTCATCAAACCAAATATTTCCTGGTGCTCCAGAGTAGATATCTGGCATTGCTTTTGCCTTGCACATCTGCTCCTGTCTTTGAACTCTGATATTAATCTGAAGGTTGAATGCAGCTGCACAGTTCTAAATAATTAGTTCTTTCCATTATATATTACTATTGATAAGGCAGACTCAAAAACATTCAGAACTTGGATTTGCATAGACTCTGGGCAGTTAAAAGACTTTTCTAAAATTCAGATCAATCTTCTGGAATAAACTTGTATGGTTTCCAATCCTTTCCTGGAATCTTTTACATTTTGCCTCTCTGTGTATTTTCTTTTTAGCCCATTTCTTTGCATTTTTATACTTAATTGCTGGCAGTGCTTTGTGATCCTCTCTGAAATATTTCAAAGACAACCATCCTGAAGAAGGTGGCCGCAGCCCTGGCAAGTATGTCAGCTAAGCATTAGGCTGATTTTTATATTAAACATGAAAGGTTTTGACCACTTATCCTCTAGAGTTTCATGAATTTGGAAATATCTATAGAATAGCAGTCTTACAATTATCTCCTCATAACAGATAAAACCCATCACCCCCAAGAATGTTGACAGTGCTTTGAGTCATGTATTAAGATTTCCTTCCCTTGCAGGACAATCATCCCTAGAGAAGGTTCCAGGGCCTCAAGAGAAAGACTCTAGCTGTTCTTCTGTTAGATCCAATGATTTATTTCCATGAGAGGGGAGAGGGAGCCAAGAAAGAGATGAGTCAAAATCCTAACACACAGAGGACTCTGAGCCACAGAAAGAGATCCAGGAGCTGGACTGAGGGTAAACACAACATATAGGGTGGAAGAATAAGCACACTAAACATTCTTTTCCAATAAATGCCAGCTAGCTTGAATTTATCTGGAAACACCACATGTGTAACCATTACTTCCAAATCTCAGTATTATGAACATAGCTTGAAAAGGAAACTTCTATTTGTCAGCAACATTCTTACTAGATTTATAGTTAGTGAACAGACATATCATATTTCAGTTGTTAATTTTCCCAGAAGAATGGGAAAATGTCCTTGTTGTTAAAAGTAAATGAATGAATGAAGCAATGTCTGACTGATACATGAGGACAATTTACAGGCAGGCTAGTGGTGTGTGCTCCTTTTCTTGTCTTATGTATATTATCTTTATTAGGTATATATTCTCAGCATAAAACTGCTATGGCAGTCAAACTTTTTGGGTGAACACACAGACACACACATTTGTCTAGAAATTCACAATATCTAAATGTTTACTTTTATACAAGCATATTTTGGTGTCTGGCCAAAACCCTGGTAGTAATCTTAACCCCATAGGGGAGGATGTTGTTTTTACTTGTTCTACTCTGTTCTCCATTTTGCTGGGCTTCCAGGAAGCCCCATGGAAGAGTAATACCGTCTTTTAACCACTGTTTCTCTCTTCACTCATTCTCTTCTTTAGATCGTGACCCCATGCTGGCCTGGGTTTGCTCTTACCTTTCTGCCTTTTTCTGTCTGCACTGCTGGCTGCTCTGCTCTCTGATACCTCAGGGTTGGAATGTTTCAAGCATGGAACTCGAGTCTTCTTTTATTTTCCCTCCATGGTCTCTTTAAAGGCAATACTTTCCACTCTCATGACTCCTAGATTTATTCCTCAAGCCCAGAATAAACCTTTTGAGACTCAGAATCATATTTGAATGCCTATTCAAAACATGACCATGTTTGTCTCAAATTCGGAGTGTTGACTTCAGGTCTGATATTGAAACCCATTCCCCTTTCAGGCTTCCCTGTCTGTGATAGACTAATATGCTCTTGACTTACTGGGTACTATTTCCATCCCTCCCCTTGGGTCTGGGTGAGCTTGGTTGGAGTGATGCTACACAGTTTCTGGCTGAGCTTTGAAGCGACTGGCAGCTCCTACATGTGGGCTCTCAGAATATTTGCCATTTATTCAGAGTGGAAGTTTTAGATGCAAATGGAGTGATGCCAAAATCAAATACCAAAAAGAAGCATCAACTTTGGGACTAGGTGGAGCATCAGCTTTGGGCACATAGAAACTGGAAGGACCTCAAGAAAACAGTTGGCAATGACTTAAAGGGCAAGGGAAATATTGGGGAAGAGATGATTTGCACTAGGCAGTGGTGAAAAGTAAAGTTCATCTGCAAAATACAGAAAATAGAAAATTTCTCTGATGAACTTGTGGATAGGCTAAGGAGTTTTCCAAGTAAAATGCTGAAAGGGTCGTTGAGTTTCTTTAGGTGTGCATGACAAAATATGAGAAGAGAAAAATGATCTTTAAAAACAAGTAAGAAACAAAGTGCATTTTCAACTTCATTTTGAACCCTAGACATTCTGGGTTCAAAAATAAACTATGTCTCACCCAGGAAAGAATTATCAGAGTCAAGAATATGTTAGGTGCATCTGGGAATGGTGAGGCAAGCTTCCAGTCTCAGAATTTGTGATGCTGACAGAGAAGAATCATGAGTGCAAGCCCAGAAGGCCAGCCTATTCAAGGTCAACCTGAAAAACAACAACAAAATGAAAGAAATAAAAGAAACAAGGAAAAAGAATTAGGTTTGGAGCAACAACCGATATTAGAACTTCATTAGGCAAACAGTCTTGGAGGAAAGAATTCAAGGACATAGCTTTAAGGTCTTTTGGTAAGACTTCAGAAACATCAGAGGGTGCCTAGTAGAACTCATCAAATCAAAGGCAGTGTGCTTAAAAATTATAGATATTTTAAATAAAAGAGCAGAAATATTATGTACTAAGAGCAATACTCCATAGCAGACTTACCTGGCACCCAAGGCAGAGAGAGGAATCTCGGAAAGAAATGTGGACTAGATTCCTCAGAGGAGCACAGGAAAGGAAGCAGGCTGAGAGAAGTCATGCTGGATGCAGTATGGGTTATTTATTATGGAAGAGGAAAGATGACTCAGAGGATAAACCTGCGAATCCAGAGAGCAGAGCCAACAGTTCTACAGATTGATTCCTAGGGAGTAGGAATTTCCCTAATCAAGAAACTGGCAACAAACGCTGGTGTGAGTTGAAAACTTGGAAAGGGGTGGTGACAGTTTTGTGACTGATTTCCTTTTCTTTTGCATGGGACTCCTATGCTCATTCTGCATTATATGTTGGCCTTGTGGTCGCTGAATGTTTTCAGATTGAGAGGAACCACACTCAAAGAGCCTCATCTGTACCTGAACCCGACTTCAGTGATGATGAGACTTTTATTTCAGGTCAATGGCACAATGAAATGAGTCTTTTAGGGGCCCTGAAGAGGGAGCAGAGTAGTTTTCTCATGAGAGTTTTATAATTTATTTGTGGTCTGACAAATGATATGTAGGAAATTCATAAGTTCTTTGATTATTCTCTCTGCATCTGAGTAGGCTTAACCATTACAACATGGTGGAAACAATCTTGTGGTAATGGTATGCTCAGGTTTTAAGAGAATAGAAATGTTTCTTTCTTACTTCTTGGAATACTAAGTTTCTCCACCACACCAGTTTGTAAGGAATCTAGGCTACAAGGAAAGGCCCTCATGTGAAAAAAACTGAAGTCTGTGAGCAACAAGCCTGACATTCTTGAGTTAATGGCCAGAAACAACTTGCTGGCCAAGGTTGGGAGACATCTTGGAGGTGTATGGGGTGACCTAGTTGATGCCAGGTGGCTGCCTTTTATTATACTGAGGTTTTAAATTTTATTTATTTATTGTCTTTTTAGAGAGGGTCTCATTATGCACTGGCCTTGAACTCACTTGGTAGTCCACACTGGCCTTGAACTTTCAGCAATCCTCTCGCCTCAGCCTCCTGAGTGCTGGAATTACAAGTGTGGGCCACCATGCCAGCATGAGGTTTTAAATTTAGTTATGATTTAAAATTTGGGATTTTTTTCCAATAAATCCTTCTAAAATTATCTTTACTTTTGCATAGAATTCTTTTGTTTTCTACATTGAGATCTACAACTCATGGAATTTATGTTTTGTGCATGGTCTGAGGAATGACTATGTCTGTGGCTTTCTGTCTTGAAAATCAGTGGTACCAACAGTACTTGTTAATGAATCCACTGTTTCCCCATGGGATTCTTAAATTTTGCTCTTATAACTCCTGCTAATTTTCACATATAGCTAGTACTGTTTGGGAAGCTGATATATTTCATTGATCTGGCATCTATGATCACTTTGCCAAAACTACACTTTAACAATTGCTATAGCTTCATGAATTTTGCTATGTGGTAGAGAAAAATCATCCTTCATTATTTCCCTGTTGGGAATAGTTAGTTATTTTGGGACCTTTATTCTGCCATATGAATTTTTTAAAATTTTACTTAAAGAGAGGAAAAAAAAACAGAAAAAAAGGGTAGCAACAATACAGAATTCCAAAGAAAAGAAAAAAACTCTTAAGAAATCACTACTTGATAAATTACATATTGTCATCTTGGAAATAGTTGTTCAAGTTACAAAATTAAAGCACACAAAGTAGACATTCAAACATTACTAAGTTTTTGTTAGATCACTGAGCAGAACTGTTTGCCATATGAATTTTAAAATCATTTTTCTAGCTCTGTCTGGTTAGTACTTGAATTGGACTTGCATTGAATTCAAGATCAAAAAATATGAAACATGAATACTCCTATCACATTAACTAGTTAGATACTCATCACAATTAGCTAGGAAAATACAGTAGAAAGGCAGTAGTCATACAAATACAAACCTAGATACACAGAAATCACTTAGCAAAATGGCTGCAAGCCTTTAATAGAAAATCATAAAAGATCGTGAAAACACAAATATTGCCACATGAAGGTGGCTTCACGACCTATCCACTCATGTCTTCGGTGAGTGGTATTGCTGTTTATAAGCACTTTTCACAAAAAGGGGAAGTCAGGAAGATACCGGTAGCATATTATGCATAAAAAATTCTTTCTGAATACCATAAAGATTTTTTCACTATAATATTCACATTATTCTCCTTTGACATTGTGACTTTCAGTCAACAAAACAAAAAAAAAACCAAAACTCAAACCAAAAATAACAAAAACCCACTGATATCTTAAGTGTGCAGGGTATACATGTTTCCAGTAAGTTTACAGATTGTATGTTAGTAATATTTGAACAACAAATGAGATGTAGTATACTAGAAAATGGGAAAATTTGATGTTCTCATGAATACCATGAACCCAGATCGATTCTGTTCAGTTTTTTAAAAATTCCTTAACAAATTTTGAACTAGTAAATACTTTGTATTGTAGACTAGATGAAGCTTATCATAAATATAAAAAGTTTTGACTATTAGGATTCAACAAACATAAGAGTATAAAAGTATTGTCCAAGCATCAGAAAGCTGATAGTTATGCAATTTTGAAAAACAAAATCAAGAAAATGCATCTGTATAAATTTCAAATGCTTTCTCTCTCCAGTGCTGGCCATCTATCTAGATTTTGTTTCATTACCGTGACATACAAGGCAGACAACTGTCAATAAACAACTTCATTATGTGCTTTTCTAGTCTTTTATTTTTGTGTCCAGTCTTCCCTTTGTAGCCTCAAAACAGTCCTATCTATCCCTTAACAGAAAGTGGACCCTGGGCACTTGGACTGGCTTGCTGCAGGTCTAGGCTGGAGCCGTCAGTGTACCTTGGAGCCAGAAAGATTAAGAAGTAGGTGAAACAGACATCCCTGCTCAGACACAAAATAAGTAGAGAAAACTAACTGCACAAGCTACAATACAGAGGGGCAAGTCAAAGGAACTCTTTTCTCTGTCTCCCAAGCTTCCTCAACAATGTGTCATTTGAACTTACTTCCAATTCTTTTTTTTTTTTTTTACTTCCAATTCTTAAGACTGAACACAATCCAAGCCTGTATTCATCCTCTAAGTCTTACATCCTATTAGCTGCTGACAGCCACCCTCTCTTTGGTCTGTACAACTGGAGACAATTAACCAGAAAACTGTAAGGATGTGTCAACCTAAAGAATCAGGTTAGATCATCTAACAGGTACACGGACAAACAACCTCTCTGAACTTTAGCTTCCTCATCCATAAAATAAAAATATTGGTCTTGATGCATTACAGTGACCATTAAATGAGTGTCTTAAATACTCAACACAAAAACTAGAATGTAATAAGTGCTTGAGATACAGTAGCTCAGTAAGAAAGACTAAGCCCAGTGGACCCAACTGCCTGTAAAAGCAGCTGCAGTTCTCTTTCTACAAACTTCCTATTTGTTGTAGTCCTGAATCATCCTTCAAACCCCCAGCACTCTTCTGCTCCTTCTGGCCTCCTGAGGCAGGAGACTGCCGCACAGCCAAGTGTCTAGGATGACTGGGTGTGACTTGTCAGTCATAGAGACTCATTAACCATGGAGACAGGGCTGCAGAGCAGCATCTTCCTTCTAACCCTTCACCTAAAACCAGTCAGGGAATGCTGTCGTCAGTTCTTCTGGCATGGGAACCTCACAAGGTCAAGCAAAGTCCTGTGCCTGATACCAGTTCACTGGCACAAGATCAGGCTAATCCCCGCACCAGATCTTGTGGATAAGCGCGAGAAGGTTTTTGATCAGATGGCTTAGATCTGACACCAGAAAGAGGATATAAAAAATAGTGACTATTAAGTTCAAGGCTGCCCTCACCCTGAAGGGTGTAATTTTCCTACCTTAATTAGCTCATACCCTCCTGCTCAGCACTTCTTCCCAGGGCATATTTTTCACTTCCTGAGCAACTGTTTTGTACTTTTTTGTCTTCTTTTACCTTAAATAAATGTTAAGCTTTTACTTTCATCACTTGTCCCATGAAATTCTTTGAGTGGGCCAGTAGGAGCTTGGAAAGAAGAAACTGGTCAGCACAGCACCCAGTAACACTAAGATCACATGACCCTCTTGTCTCCAAAAAACCATTGGTTTTTCTGTTTCACTCTCAGCCTCTGGACTCCTCATTTCCCATTGCTTGATTGACGACCTGGAATTTTGCTCTGTTCTGAGCTGCACTCACTAGAAATCCACATGAACATAACCTAATCCTTCCAGAGTTGCCCAACTATCTGTACTTAGCCCTGATGTGTCTGGTTTTGGATCAAAATGAAAACTGATTGGTTACTTTAGTGAAATGCTTAGAACAGCATTAAAAAGGACATATGACTGTAAGAAAGAAGGTGACTTCTCTAGAGTTTTTAAAAGATGGAAAAATCTTCCTGCATGCTAAATCTCTTAGCTACTTGGAATAGATCTTCAGAATTTGAGATATTTTAGTGATAATATTCTAACAACATCATGTCATTTTATGATATATTTGGTGCCAGATGAATTCAAGAGTCTAAAAATCAACTAGACAGAATGAAGGAGTTTGTTTCTGATGAAAATGTAAGATATATTGTGTCAGTTACCCCATTAGTAGGGTGTTTTGGTCAATATAAATTCAAGCTAATTTTTGGGATGAAAGAAATCTTGCTTGAACCCATTAGCTCTCCTTCTTATCTGCCATTTCTTTTGCTCCCCTGTTCAGCTAAGCACCAGAACAGAACTCTACATCCTACCTACTGCCTTGGTTCTCACCGTTTCACAAACCCCTTGTAATCAAGACTACAATTCACAACTGTATCAAAACTGCTCTTGACAAGGTCTCCAATGACCTCTGTGTTGCCAAATACAAAAACTGATTATTTCAGGTTTTTGTCAGACCCTTTCATGCCCTCTTTCTTTGAAAACATCTGCTTCCCCAATGGCCATTCTTTCTTGGTTTTTAACTCCTTTTCTGCCTTCGCCTCCTTTCACAACCTCTAACCCTCAAACATCCCTGGACTCTGACTATTCTATGTGTAGTCATCCTTCATTGATCACATCTAGTCTCACCTCTGAGTAATGTCCATGCACTGGTGATGCCCACTTTTAAATTATCAGTACAACACTGTCCTGTACTTGAGACTGGTGTATCCTGCTGCTTATCTGATACTTCTACTTGTGTGTCTGTTACACATTAATACCACTTAACTATGGCTAAAACAAACTCCCACACTCTCTATTTCTACTTTTTCAACATGGCTTTCCTTACCTTCCCTGTCTCAGTTGATGAGTTTTATTATTCCAGCTGTACAAGTCAGCAACCCTGGAGAAATTCTTAATGCCTTCCCATCTTACCTTTAATCTGTGAGCTAATTTTGTAGGATTTATATTCAAAAGAAATCCAGAGTCAGACACTTTCTCATCTCTAGAACTATCATTGTGTTGAATGCCATTACTATCTCTTCCCTCATTCAATGTAGATCCTAGTTCTGCTCTCGCTCTTACAGTAGACAAAGTTATATTTCTAATATAAACATGACTTTGTTCAGTCATCCTCTCAGAACACCCTATTGACTCCCCCAAGTCCCCAATTTAAAGCCAAAGTTTTGAATGCTAGATTTTGTGGAGAGGAAGAACATGTGTCCTCACATAGCAGAAGATGGAAGGGCACAAGGAAACAAGCTGTTCTTTTTCAAGCTCTTTGTAAGCCATTTATAACTCCATTCATGAAGACAGAGTCTCATAACTTAATCACTTTACAATATTCACAACTTCTAAATACTGTTTCACTGAGGCATTAAGATTCAACATGAATTTTGGAAGGGACAAAAATACCACAGCAGGTCAACCTTGCCATCATTGTCAAACTCATGCCTGTCTCACATACAAAATATATATAGTGATCTACTTTGGTAGATCCATAAGTCTTCACTTGTCCCAACATCAATTCAAAAGTCTATAATGCAGGGTCTCATCTTAATCAGATATGGAAAAAATTCAAGAATGCTTCACCAACCAACTCACAAGCCTCTGAAAATACCCTCGTAGAAATACATACTACAGCTCTACTATTCCAAACCAACTCTTCTCCCTTTCATCGTAAGGGTGACAGACTCCATGACTACCAAGGACATGAGGTAAGTAAAGCCTCAGCATCCACATGGTTATCCTTTAATCCTATCAAGTTGAACTCCAATTATTATCATGAAAATATTCTAGAAACATCTTAACATTTTTCCACCTGTGCCCTTGTATTCTTGTGCTCTGTTCAGTAACAGAAGGAGACTTACAGCCTTAGTAGTCAGTGTCCTCTGTAATTTGTATTACAGCGGCTAGCACATTGGGTTCCTAGTAACTTTGTTCAATAAAATCTGACTGAAACAAGATGGTAAGCTTGGCAAACTTTTACACTTGACATTATCAAGGAAAAGAAAAGGGTTCTTCAAACTATAGTCATTCTGCTTTAGAAAGTCATTGCCAGTTGAATGGGAAACATAATTTGTGCTTAATTTTAATGTAGGTGATTATCATTAGACAATATTTTTAAGGCAAACAGTGGAACCCACAATAACAGATCTCTTGCAGAAAAATCAATATATATTTTGCATGTGAGACAGACGTGAATTTGAATCTGGTGGCAAGACATGTTATGGCATGTTTGTCTCTTACAAAATTCATATTGAAACTTAAATACTAAACTTCACAAGTATTCAATGTTAATTCAGACTTTCCCTTCCTTGGAGCTTAGAGAAGCACTTGGGAGCACATAATTCAGGCTGCACAAAGTGATTCTTAGATTAATTTATATGTGGGGCACATGGCTACCAAATCTCACCAAGGCAGCAAGCTCACTATCTTTGAGGAGATTAGGGATCAAAACCCAAAGCAGTGAAATGTTCATATAGGAAGCCCATTTCTCCTCTTGTCCATGGAAGTCTGGGCTCCTAAGATGATGATCTAGTGTGATAGTCATACCACAGCCCTATAGGCCCCATAGCTTTCTAAAACTTAAGCCACAGAATAAAAAATAGCTTAAGAAAAGACAATTCTGAAAAATAAAAATGCTCCAGAATAACATCAGTTCAATTAGCATCTTTTAAAACAGTAAGGGAAATGAATGAAATGTGGTCAGCTGAAGACAAAGGAAAGTGCTATTCAGCTGATGAATTGAGATTCATGCTTCTTCCCACTATTATGTTGGCAAGAGCAAAGTTCTTAATGAGTAATTTTAAGTATCCTTGAAGTGAATGCACTCAAAGGAAAAGACTTCAAAATATATTATCTTCAGAAGAAGCAATTGGGCCTGAGTAGTGTCTTTCAAAACTGTTTGCAAGTTAACTCCTTAAGTTAACTGCTTGCCTGTGGCAGGCATTCACACACACACACACACACACACACACACACACACACACACACAGAGAGAGAGAGAGAGAGAGAGAGAGAGAGAAAACATCTGTATTACATAAGGTCCTTGAGGCTTCAAAGATCAGACACATACTAAGTTATTTCAGAAGATGGAGTTTAATGAAGGCTACTTAGTTCCAAAAGTGAAAAGATATCCCACCAGCTCCCTGTGGAACCAAAGTTACAAGTCTTTGACCCCCTATTTATCCTTAACTGTCGTTTCTAGTCTTTCTGTGACATCAAATTTCCTTAAATTGTAGTGATTTCTTAACAAACTTCCCTGATTCTGGTATTTTTATGTTTTGACCTGTCTTGCATGATTCTATTAGACTAAGATCTTCTAATGTGAACTTGAATATATGACTCTTCATTTTAACCCTGAAAATACAATAATGAACAAGACAAAACTTCTAAAAACATAATGACAGAAACACTAAATCTACTGGAAGATAAGGTGGGTAGAAATCTTGGAGACATAGGAGTGGGCAGAGAATTCATGAACAAAACGCAAATTGCATGGGAAATGCTTCAGAGAATCAACAACTGGGATCTCATATTATTGAAAAGTTTTTGCATTTCAAAAGAAATCACCAACAGAATGAAAAGAAAACTCACAGAATGGGAAAGAATTTTAGCCAGCAAGCCCTCAGACAAAGAAATTATACCCAGAACATATAAAGAATTGAAAACATCAAGCCACCCAAATTCAAAGACCCTCTCCAAAAATGGGTATCTGAGATGAACACACAGTTCTCATATGAAGATATTCAAATGGCAAATAAATACATGAAGAAATGTTCACCATCACTGGTCATTCGAGAAATGCATATTAAAACAACATTGAGATATCATCTCATACCGGAAAGAATAGCTGCCATCAAGAAATCAACTGATAACAAATGTTGGCGAGGCTACGGGGAGAAAGGAACACTGCTCCACTGTTGGTAGGAGTGCAGACTGGTGAAACCGCTATGGAAATCAATATGGAGAATTCTCAGAAGACTAGGAGTAGAAGCTCCATTCAACCCAGCTCTTCCCCTCCTGCTTATTTTCCCAGAAAAACTGAAAAGGTCCTATCACAGTGATATATGTGCACCCATGTTTATAGCAGCACAATCTGTAATAGCTAAATCTTGGAAACAACCAAGATGCCCATCAACTGCAGAGTGGATGAAAAAGATGTATTTTTACACAATGGAATATTACTCAGCTATGAAAAACGATGATCTTGAGGCCTTCATAGGAAAATGGAGACAACTTGAGACTATCCTCATTAATGAAATAAATAAGAATCATATTTCTAATATTGCACTGTGTCTCTAGTGTAAAAAGTAATAAGAACTGTAGGAGTAAAAAACCCAAAATGTGTAATTGTTACTGTAAAAAAGAGAGGAAAAGAATGTGCTCTAAAGGATATAACCACATGCATGTTTAAATGTGTAAGACAGATGACCATATTACTGTTTTTGTTAGATTGTTGAGCAGAACTGTTTACAGTCTCACTGTTTGAATGTCTACTTTGTGTGTTTTAATTTTGTAACTTGAACAACTATTTCCAATGATGACAGTATGTAACTTATCAAGTGGCGATTTCTTAATGTTTTTGTTGTTGCCATTCTTTTATTTTTTCCCTTTGGAATTCTGTATTGTTGCTACCCTTTTTCTCTTTTGTTTGGTTGGGGTTTTTTTCTCTTTAAATAACATTTAAAAAAAAAGAAATCAACTGATAACAAATGTTGGCGAGGCTGAGGGGGAAAAAGGAACACTGCTCCACTGTTGGTGGGAGTGCAGACTGGTGCAACCACTATGGAAATCAGTATGGAGAATTCTCAGAAGACTAAGACTGTAAGCTTCCATTCAACCCAGCTATTCTTCTCCTGGGTATTTTCCCAGAAAATCTGAAAAGGCCATATCAGAGTGATAAATGTGCACCCATGTTCATAGCAGCACAATTTGTAATATCAAAATCTTGGAAACACCCATGATGCCCATCAACTGCAGAGCAGATGAAAAAGATGTGGTATTTATATACAATGGAATATTACTCAGCTATGAAGAAGGATGATCTTGAGGCCTTCATAGGGAAATGGAGACAACTTGAGTCTATCCTCATTAGTGAAATAAATAAGAATCATATTTATAAATATCACATTGTGTCTCTAGTGTAAAAAGTAATAAGAACTGTAGGAGTAATAAAACCCAAAATGTGTAATTGCTACTGTAAAAAAGAGAGGAAAAGAAAGTGCTCTAAAGGATATAATTACATGTATGTTTAAGTGTGTAAGATGATTGACCATATTACTGTTTTTGTTAGATCATGGAGCAGAACTGTTAACAGTCTCATTGTTTGAATGTGTACTTTGTATGTTTTAATTTTGTAACTTGAAAACTATTTCCAAGATGACAGTATGTAAGTTATCAAACAATGATTTCTTAGTGTTTTTTTGTTCTTTTCTTTTTTTCCTTGGAATTCTGTATTGTTGCTACCCTTTTTTCTGTTTTGTTTTGTTTCTCTTTAAATAAAATTTTAAAAAATCTAATGACAATGAAGTATACTATCACTAGAGGTAATAATATTATGAAATATTTGAGTCTACACCAAGGGGCTTAAATAGATTCTTATGTAATTTTTCAAGAATCCTATGAAGTAAATGTTATTGCTATATTAAAATAAAGCACTACATTAATAATAAATATTTTATTGCACAGAGTAGCAAACAGAACCTAACAGAACTCTGGTAATTTAGCAAATGTGTTGTGTCATAAGACTGTGAACTCACAGCACTGTTATAGGTTATCATAACCTCTCCTAAAGTGCTCCTTTATTTTTATAGAAGATTCCGGAAGTTATTTAGTTTAAAGAGAACCAGAATTCCAGGCTCCCCTGCAGATCATATACCCTCGGGATATTATTTGCAATACCAATTTTGGAACTCAGTCGGATATTCTTATAGCAGGTGGAATGGGATAGTTTTCCTTCCTCTGAACTCTTGTGCTATGTGAATACATTTGTAAGGAGAGAAAATGTTTCAGGCTAATGTGAAAGACTTTAGAGGCTATCATGGTAATCCTGCAATCCAGGCCACTCATCCATTTAAATTAATTATGGGGTTCATGATGATACCTGAAAGCAAAGGGCTGGACTATTATTTCTCTTTACTTGACACAGAAGAGGATTGTGAAAATTTCTATAATTCTATAATTTGCACACTAAGAAACTGTAGAACAGACCTTCAGAATGGAAGCTTAGTACTCTACATCCCTTCTAATGTTAGAAGCCAAAAACATTTTCACTGTTTTTTTCCTGCCAAATTCTGACTGAGGTGATGCAGACCACCACTTCCAATAAGCATACAGAAACACCAGATAAAATATAAACTGCAACACTAAAAACTTAAGCCAAACAGAAAGAGAAATCCCTCAGTGGCAGAAACAAAGGGAGAACTTGGATGCAGAATGGTGAAACAGAACAGATGCAGCGGTACACTGAAAGGGTTGATGCTGCTAGGGAGAGCAGTGCGAAATCAGGCCGTTCCAGGGTAGACTGGCGAGGAAGCGTTAGCAGCCTGGATATTCATAGCAGCCTGGGGTAAATCCCGGAGTTAACCAGGCAAGGTTAGGTACCCAGAGGTACACATGAGGAGAAACAGAGATGCCTATGTCAGGCCAGGACAGCTGGACACATGCCCTGTTAGTGGAACCAGGCTGGGTAACGCTATTTACCTCCACTTCCCTTTGTCTTTGACTGGGCTCTGAGTGATTTGGAGATGGTGCAGTCTCCCATAATAAAATCAAAACCTAATGTTTTTTGCCACAGACAAGTGAAATAAGCCAGACAAAAATGGAAAGCATATATAAAATTCTAAGAAACACAAACAATATAATAGAGCAGATTGCTAAGAATT
>PVJX010017494.1:0-38244 GCA_004027295.1 Dolichotis patagonum
GGTCCCAAGGCGCCAGGGTCTCTCCCCTTCAGGCCCCCTAAAGTCCGCCATACTCACCTGCTATTTCTTTCTGATGAATTGACCATGACATTTCCAAAGTTCTGAAATGGCCATCAGACCACAGAAAGAATTCTCTTTAGGCTCCTGTTTGAAACCAGCAGCTACAGCAATCTGCTGGCCTTGTTTCAGGGCCAGTACATACATATATTTTTAAAACCACTTTACTATAAAACTACAGAAAAAGAAAACAAATACAAAAATGCAAAAGCAGGGAAACAAATTTACAGAATTCACATTTTTTTACCCTTTTAGGACTGAAGTCAATGTATACCCTTCACCCAAGCTTCTGAACTTAGATGCCCCCACATCTACCTCCTTTATCAACCTGGTTTTCTCCATTACCTTTCGGTCTTCCTCCATAGGACCCTTACCTGTTTTCAGTTATATGGCTGGAGATCATCCCATGACTGAAGTAACTTCTGAACGGCTAAAAAGAAGCCAACACTGTATATGAGACCACAATTTTGTAAAATAATCATAAGAGCCCTCACACACGTATCTATCTACACGGCAAGGTGTGTGTGCACGCGTATGAGACTGGGGACAGAAAGAGAGGGTTTACAGATCATTGTAAGAACACAGAAGCCTATGTGTGGTAGACAACAACTGAATTTTGGGGACAGACAGCAAGCAAACAAAAAATTAGAAAAGAAAAAATGCTGTAAAAAGAAAAGAAAAATGGGTAACCCACTCAGGACCCTTTCTGTCTCTCTCTTAGACAGAAACTTACTCCTTACTCCTCTAGAACACATTCTTAAGCACTGGAAGATATTCCACCTTTCCATGTTGAAAAAGAGCTAATTGATATTTCTCTGCATGTATGTGTGGCCTACCTACTCCCAGAGCCAACATGGAACTCAGAGAAAAGTATTAATTATGATGTTCTTTACAATTAAAATCATATTGTAAGAAAGAGGAAAAATAGAACTGCATTATGTCAAAACTTTCTTTACATTAAGAGATAATTCTTATTTATGTTCTGGTATAGTTATAATCCTTATGAAACTACTCCCATTCATAGGTCTCTTTCTCTCAGTGACTTAAAAGCAAATTATGTTCAGATGACCCTGACAAGTATATCGATATCTTTAGAGGTCTTATTCAGATTTATAAGCTAGGCTGGGAAGATGTGATGCTACTCTTAAATCAGACATTGACTTCTAGTGAGAGACAAGCAGCATTACAAGCTGCTTTTGCCTTTGCAGATAAGTATCATATTGTTAATTTTAAAAGGCCAGAAGATAGACAGCCGGGGGAACCACCAATTCCCACTGATGCACAAGCAGTTCCCAACCAAGACCCCAACTGGCCTGACAGGAAAACAGGAAATTGGAGCAGGAGACATTTTCAAATGTGCATTCTTGAAGGTCTAAGGACAAAAACCAAGTCTTCAGGTTATTTTAAATTGTCAGCTATTTTTTCAGAAGAAAGATGAAAACCCCTCTGACTTCTTAGATCATTTATTAGAGGCACTAATAAAACATTATATCCATAGATCCTGATTCAATAGAAGCACATATTTTGCTTAAAAACATGTTTATTACCCAGTCAACTCCAGATATTAGAAAAAAGCTACCAAAGATAGCCTTTGCTCTAGATAGTTCACTTGATTCTTTAGTAAAAACTGCTTCCTTAGTATTGTATAATCAGGACTAGGAGAAAACCAAAGAGAAAACAGAGACCCAAAATGGCTGCCTTTATCGCGGCCTTAAAAACACACACTTTAAGTCTGATTTTCGGGGCTCCAAGAAGAGCTCAATGAAGACTACACTGACCTGCTGTCACTGCCACAAGCCAGGCCACTTTAAATAGGGACTACCGTAGCCGTGCCCCAAGCCACGCCCTAACTGCAAAGGTGACCACTGGAGGTTGGACTGCCCTCTGAAGCCAAGGCCCCAGAGTTTGGACCCATCCTATCAGTTGGTCCAACAAGACTGAAGGGCCCTGGGGCACTTGTCTCCTCCCTCTGGCCAGACTGCACCTCTGCCTGTCATCTCTGTGCAAGAGCCCTGAGTAATCATGACGAGAGGTAAAAACCAACCTATTTGCTGGACACTGGCACATGTCTCTTAGTCTTTCTCAACTCCGGTTTTCCTTCCAGGCACTGTACCCCAGTAAAGTCACCAAAATATATGTTGCTTAACCTGTAACTGGGATAACTTTCTCTTCACTTATGCTTCTTAGTTATGCCTAAAAGCCTGACTCCAACCCAGGAGAGATTTTATCATGTCTAAATTCTGTAATATATATTCAAGTTGCCAACTAATCAAAAGGATGCTGAGACTGATTTTTACAAATATAGAACATATTGTTGTTCATGTATAAAACTTAAGAAGTGTTTTTTGTCAATAATGTATTAATCTCGTTCTCATAAATTAATCAAATTTAGAGATAGTTATAACCAAAGCTAGAGGGATTTATGACAAAATGTCAGATTCCATTAATAAAAGGACCTAAGAGCCAACAGGTTACAATTGCTATTTCTTAGAAACAGTTTCTAAACCTACCTGTCAGCTCTCATGCTCCTCTTTGATTATACATGCCTTTGTATACATACTTTGATTATACATGTGTTAATTAAAGTTCATTGTTGCCTAAAAGGTGCCAAACTCCAAGGCATCATACAGATAAAATAACAAACATACTAGATTCCTTTTAGATTCTTTTTACTGGGATCTACCAGATCTTGTCCAGAGAAAAAGCTGCATGACATATATTGAGACCTTAACTAACTATACTCAATGGGCCTTAAATGACACCTCAGCTGATCTCTCTCTCCTAAATAAAAAAGGTGAAATTAATAAAACAGGCCATCCTCCAAACTCAGATGACGTTAGACATTCTAATAGCACAGGAGGTAATTATGCAATTGTAAAAACCTAAATGTATGTACATTCTGAATCCTTCTGCTAATATCCCAATTAATTGTTCAAGATATTAGATGATAAATCAATGACATGTCAGATTCTAAAACTCCCTGGACCTTGCCCTACTAGCTCCTCTTGATGGGACTCTTTGTTTTCAATTGTACTCATAATAATCCTGTTGATTTTATTATTTGGCCCATACATACTTAATGGTTTCTTTGGTTTTGTCTCTTCTAGACTTAAAGCTGTTTGCCTACCCAAGATGAAAATGCCTGGTATCTACTGAGGGTCACTAGTCTGAAGCTCTGCAGAGTATCCCTGACTGCCATTCAACAACTACCACCCCCTTCAGCCTGAAGAAGCCAGGTCACTGCCCATTACCCCCTCATGGCAGTTTGGATTACTCCTTCAGAGAGAGGAATGTTACAGGCATACAGAAATATTATAGGTAGTCAGGCAGGGCTGTGCCCTCAAAGGAGCCAGTACAGAGGACCAGATACCTTGTGATCTTTTTTTTTTTTTTCCTGCAGTACCAGGGATCGAACTCACAATGTCGCGCTTGCAAAGCAGGTGCTTATGCCACTGAGCTAAATCCCCAACCCGATACCTTGTGATCTTGGAAGAGACAGACACCTCCCACTGAGGGGCAGAGCTCAAGACAAAAGGCAAAACAAATGCAACCACACCCTAAGCATAAATATTAAGGATTGTGGGCTGGGGATTCCGCTCAGTGGCACAAGCGCCTGCTTGACAAGCATCTGCCTGACAAGTGCGAGGTCATGAGTTCAATCCTTGGTTCAAAAAAAAAAAAAAGAGAGAGAGAGAAAATAAACATTAGGGATTGATATTCTAAATAGGTATGGATCACCTTGAGGCAATCAAGAGCGACCATTCTAACCGCCTACAGAAGGAGTCACCGTCACTTCCCCATTTGTCCTTGATTTGGTCAGTTTTACCTGAACAATTAATCTTACTGGTTGACCATAGCTCTGTCCTACCTCATGCCCATCTATCTGTCTTGCAAGTTCCCAGTTTTCCCCATCTTGGACCTGTGTCACCTCATGGTTTTACTCTATAAAAGTCCCTAGAAAAGACAGTCTTTGGCAACCCTCTCAGGAGCCCTTCTGTCTCTCAGACAGCTTTCTTTCCTTCAACAAATACATTCTGCTCTTAAAAAGAAGAAAAAGAAAGCAAAATTCTTTTCAAATTTATAATTTTTAACTACTGGAAGAAAATTGGACCAACTACCACCTATCATCCAAACTGTATCTCTATGGAGATCTTGCTTTTCTATTTAAATGCTTTTTCTGTATTTCCAATAAATAATTATAGTATTCTAATTTAAAATGAGCAACAAAGGAGAATTAAAGGAATGTAGCACACTGATGAGCTATTATCTGTTTTTTGTTTGTTTGGGGTTTTTTTTTTTTGGTACCAAGGATCAAACATGACCTTGTGCTTAGGCGCTTAAGCCACTGAGCTAAATCTCCAGCCCTACCTGTTTCTTTTTTGTCTATGTGTTATACGCTGAATAACTACCTTTAAGATTATGATACACAATGTACTTTTTTTTCTTTGAGACAGGGTCTCACTATGCAGCTCAGGCTGGCCTTGAAGTTGCAGCAACTCTCCTGCTTCAGTGTTGGGAGGTGCTGAGCTAGTACTGCTCACACTCAGAGTGCCCCAGGAATGCCCAAGGGAAAGGGGCGCCTAAGAACGCCCAGAAGGCATAGAGTGCCGGAGGCAAACAGGTGTCCAGCCCCAAGAATGGGGCAAGGGTTAAAAAGCCAACTAGTTAAGCAAAGGGGCATCATATGATAAATGTATAAATAAAACGCAAAGCGGGGGTTGAGCAGTCTCTTCCTCCCACCTGGCAAGAAGGGTTCTACCTGACCCCAGCTTTCTGTCTCCATCATTTTCTTCATTCTTTCCTCTGGGGAACTTAGAGAGCTTTTGTGGCTCCAACAACTCAGCTTCCTGAGTGCTGGAATTACAGGCATATGCTATTATGCCTGGCATGATACACAGTATATTGTTACTCTCTTATTATTTCACTACGAAATTTTCTTTTATTTTTAAAAAATGGAGTACATTGACATAAGTCTTCAGGAAACCAAAAAAGCAAATCTCAACTTTTGGATGAATAATGTTAGGCTAAACATTAGTTAAAAATTAACATGCAGATTCTAGTGCCTAAAGTGTTCAATTTTTTTTTTTTTTTTTTTTTTTTGTACTGGGGATTGAACTCATGACCTCACGCTTACCAGGCAGGCGCTTAAGCCACTGAGCTAAATCCCTGGCCCCAGTGTTCAAAATTTCAAAAAGGCAATTTTATTCTCCTTAAAAAACACCCACTGTATTTTTCCAATTATTTAGCTAACATATGTTTATTGTAGAATACAATAAAAACCACTGATGATTGTACGAATTGTTAACATTTAAATATATTTTTTCAAATCTTTTTTCTATGGTACATGTATAGACTATATATGATAGTACTAACTTTTATAAACAGTTCTCTGTCCTTGGAGATTTATACTATTACTAACTTGTCTATATCTAGAATAATACTATAGGGGCTGAGGATTTAACTCAGTGGCACAAGTACCTGCCTGGCAAGTATGAGCTTGGGAGTTTGATCCCTGGTACCAAAAAAAAAAAGGAAAAAAAATTTAAAAAAGAGTAATAGTACAGTGAGCCTGGCGGGGTGGTACATGCCTGTAATTCCAGCACTGGGAGGCTGAGGCAAGAGGATTGCCTTGAGCTCGAGGCCAGCCTACATGGTGAAACCTTATCTCACAAAACAAATCAAAACAACTGTAATGAACGACTTTCAATAAATTCTATCTGCAAAGCCAGGTGTGGTAGTGCACACAATCTCAGCACTTGGGAGGCAGAGGCAGGATAGTTGCCTTGAATCTAAGGCCAGCCTGCCTGACTCAAAAACAACAACAAAAAAGTAAATAAATTAAAAAAATAAATGTTATCTGCAGCTTTAATTATTTCCCAAAGTAACTGTGGAAATAAAATTATATATAGGGTATATAGAGATAATTATATTGCCAAGTTGTTTTTCAAGACAGTTTTTTCAAGGTATGCCTACTTCACAGTATGTGAGTATACACAATATGTGTGTTGGTCTTATTACCAGCACTGCCTGTGGCATGATTTAAATAGATTTACCAAGTTGGTCAATGAAAAATGGTATCTCACTATTATCTTATTTTATATCCCTTTACATTTTAATGCAGAATATTTTGGATCTGTTTAGTAGCCATCCAAATTTTTCCTTGCTAGTTAACTGTTCTTTATTCTCTGAGTATTTGTCAATTAAGAGCTTTGGTATTTGATTCACTGATCAGTAAAATCTCTTTTAGGTTAAAATAATAATAACTAAAATTTACTGTGGGGTTATCATGTAAGTGTGGAAGGCGCTGAAATGAATCATGCCAAGAATTCCCAATGATGACATAAGAGGTTCATGCTATTACTGTCCCCTCTGTACAGATGAACTCACTAAGACACAAAAATTGGTCATGGTAACACAGCTAGTGAATATCACAGTTGGGATTCTAACTGATTAATCATCTGAGGGGAAAACCCTATAAAATAAGGTCTCTCACATAACACAAGCAAAACTTCTATGAGGCTTAGGGATCTAAATTTAAAAATTTAAACCATGCAAATACTGGAAGATGGATTATTCTTTTTATGCAGTTCTGGGAATTAAACTCAGGGCCCTGTGCATGCTAGCTAGGTAAGCACTCTACCATCAGATTACTCTTCAACATTCAATCAAAGCCTTTCTCTGCACAAGGACTTAAAATACTAAGATAATAAAATATGGATACATTTATATAAAGTTTCCATGGCAAAAGAAATCATAAGTAAAGCATCTGAGATAAATATGGAAGAAATATTTGGAATATACATATAAAGAACTCTAAGGGATAAAATACCTCCTAAAAAATCTAGGTTTCGGCTGGGGATGTAGCTCAGTGGTGGAATGCTTACCGAGGTGCTAGATTTTATCCCCAGTGTGCACACGTGTGCATGCACACACACACACAGACATAAAAACAAAACACAAAATGATATTGTGTGCTCACTTCAGCAGCACATATACTAAAAATGATACTCAAACATATGAAACTTGCTCATAATTACAGAAAGGTAAATTAAAACAATACTTATAGATTTCCCATCTAGAAGACTGTAAAATCATTCATAGTATGACAACATACTCATCAGAGTGTGGAGCAACAGGAACTTTCATACATTGTAGGTGGGAATGCAAATTAGGACAGTACACCTTTCTTAGGGGAAATTTGGCAATAGCTAATATAACTACATATGCGTTTACCATTAGACCCAGCTATGCCATTACTAGGTATATATCCCTCTAACAATATGAAAACACATAAGCACAAAGTTATTCACTATGGTACTATTTGTAATGGTAAAATAATGAAAATGACCTACACATGCATATATAAGAGAGTAGCTGAATAAATTAAGATAAATCCACACAATGGCATACCACAAATTATATCAAATGAGAAAATTTTCAGAAGAGATTTAGCTCAGTGGTAAAGTACTTGCCTAGTATACCCTCAAGTCCCTAGGTTTAATGCCCAGCATCAGGAGTGAAAAATAATTGGAAAATTTCAAAGAACTAATTTGGAGAAACTTTCAGGATTTATTATTCAGTGAAAAGAGCAAAATGGAAATAACTCTGTGCTACTCTTCAGTGCGACAAAGACGACGATATAAAAAAATACAAATGTATCTGTCATTTGTCCAAATCAAATGGACCAGATAAATTAGAAACCCTTTTCAGTATCTTTCACTCTTTGAACCACAGTTAATAAGAGTTGGGAAAAGGCATCAGGGAGATAAGGAACAACCTGAAGTAGTCTATTTTAGGGGTAACTGAAGGAAAGAAGAGACCTTGGGAACCAAAATAATACTTGAATGAATAATGGACAAAAACTTTGTAAGCTTAATAAGAACTAAGTTCATCAAACTTGAAAAAACATGAAGAAAAATACAGCAAAATGGTTAATCAAATTGCTCAAATCAAATCATTAATAAAGAGAAAATCTTAAAAGCCTCTAGAGGAAAAATAAAGACCTGGTATGGGCAAAGGATCAAAGATTAGGATGAAACACTTCTCACCAAAAACAATGTGGATCAGAATAGAATGGAATAATCTCTTTCAAGCATTGAAAGGAGAAAATTGTCAGCCTAAAATTCACATTTGGCAAAACTTCTTTTTAAAATGTGCTCAGTGGCACAGCACTTGTCTGGCAAGCGTAAGATCCTGAGTTCAATTCCCAGTACCAAAAAACAAAACAAAACAAAACACCAAAAAACAAGAAGGTGAACACTTTTTACAGACACACAAAAGCTGACAGAATTCATTACCAGAAGATTTGAACCACAAGAAATGTTAAAGGACATCCTTCTGAGAGCAGGACACCCAAGTGGAAATCTGGGTCTATGCTAAGGAATGAAGAGCACCAGTGAAAGTAATAACCCGGTCATTAAGTAAATAAGTAAGACCTTTTTCTCACTGATTAAACTTTTAAAAGGATAACTGACTCTTCAAATGCATGAGAAGCTCAACCCCAGCTCCAAATGATCAGGAGGAAGGCTTGGTCTGGGCCACAACAGCAGAAAGGACTGGCAGTGTAAGCCCAAAAAAGACTCAGGGTAGGCAAGACAGCCCTTCTGATCCTTTCTGTGGACTACTTTTTGTGACTGTCCTGTGCCCTGGTTCCCCATCTGTCTACTTTAGTTCACTCATGGAGTAGGTCTTAGTCTGAACCTTGTTAACTGCTCACTAGCACTTTGCTTAGAAAGACAGCTCCACATTCATGACCCAGAGGTTCAGCTATCAAAGGTGTATTACTCACACATGGAGAATCAGTAAGTAGTGCTCAACAAATTCCTGCTTAACAGAAGCACTATCAACTGAAAAGTGAATTTTCTTTTAGTAGAGAAGGTGGCATGGATTTTTTTTTTTTTTTTTTTTTAGGCACTGAGGATTGAACCTACGGTTTCACACGCTGCATCTCTGCTTTTATATATGGACAAGCATAGTGGGGAACTTTCTTGGCATAGCTTAAGGAAATGGTAAAATAAATTGTGTTGTATTTTGAGGATAATTTTGGTGGTGTTCTTTTTGAGATGTGGTCTTGCTATGTAGTTCAGGGTAGCTTCGAAATCACTATGTAACTCACACTGACCTCAAACTCATGACAATCCTGCCTTGATATCAAGAGTGCTGAGATTACAATTCTGCACCACCACACATAAGAATAAAAATTTAAGTAATAAATATAAACAATATATAAATCAACCAATTTCTTCACTCTCTTTGACTCTTTTTTTACATACCTCACCAGCCTGAGACTCTGAAAGTTCCAGAAGGAAGGGAATTTCTGTATCAAAATTAGCAAAGAAGTTACTCCACTGATGTTCAAAAGCCACCAGATCCTAGGAAGAAAATGAAAAAGAAAATGTCATATAAAGGAGGGACTTCAGAAAGTCAGAATCATGAAACCGCAACTGATCTCAAAATACCTGACTGTACAGATGTGTTGGTTATAAGGTAGTGGTACACTGTTGATACATGCCACCACATGCATGAATCTTAAGAACATTACACCAAGTGAAAGAAGCCAGAGGTAAAAGAAATGTGTTCTATTTACATGAAGTATTCAGAGGGAAAATCTATGGAGACACAAAGTATACTAGCACTTGTCTGGGGCCAGGTGTGAAGATGAAGACTGAGTGCAAGTGTACACGAGATAACTTTTTTTTTGGTACCAGGGACTGAACTCACAACTTTGCCTTTGTCAGACAGGTGCTTACACCACTAAGCTAAATCCCCGGCCCAAGGCAACTTCCTGAGTTGATGAAAAAATTAAAAAATTAGTAGCGATGTTTACACAACTCTGTAAATTTACTAAACTCTCTGAACTGTAAATTTTAAATGGGTGAATTTTAGGAACATGAATTATATCCCAAAAAGTTGTTTTATAAAGCTAGTTAATGACCTTTAAGCATCTTATTTTATCAACTCTTGTTGGAATAAAAAATGTATGAAGCATCTAAAAGGACATTATTATATCCAGTTCCAAAAGTCTCACAGCATGAAGGCTTCACTGAAGGACAAATGAGTAAGCTAATCTTAGAAGTTCAGAAGGGCAGAAGTAGCACAGAGCACTCTCTTCAGAGAGGTCTTGTGAGTATGAGGAACACTACTCCTTCCCAGCTAGTAATCTTCTCTATGTCCTCCCGCCTCCTGTCCTATGCTAGCTGCTTTTCAGCCTCCCCTCTGAACTCATTCTGGTTTCTTCTGGCTTTTCTGTAACGCATCATCGATTAACAAAAACATACCAGATAAAATTTAAGATACTCTTCAAGCAGTACCTTTGGTCTTATTTTGAAGTTACTAATGTGTATTTGAATTGGATACTAACATGCATTTACTGTTCATCTTGCACTTTGTAAGGAGGAGTGTGTCAGGCACCCAGCCTGGTACACTGCTCACAGCACACTTTCTGTCTCCTGCAACCAAAGTTCACAGGCTGGATCTACACTCTCCTGTACTCCTCTAGGAGAGGACACACAGATACTCAGACCTGTGGGCTCTGTGCCATCCACGGACCGATTCTATTTCTGAAGGAAACACAAGGAAACTCTGCTGTAATATTTAATGTGAACAGCATTCTCCACTAATGACTTCTCTACTTGCTGCCCAGACTGACTGACTTACTATCTTTCTACCCAGACATGTGAGTGCATACATGTATATAATGCATAATCTTTTCAGTAAGCATGTGACAGTATTGATATTTTGTGAATACAATTTCTATATAATGTAGGATAAAACAACTCAGGTAAGGGTGTGTGTGTGTGTGTGTGTGCACATACACTGCATGAAGTTGTATACATCACATAGCTTGGGTTTTTGTAAGTATACACTACAATGTCTGCACAATGACAAAATTTCCAATAACACATTTTCCAGAAAATAGCCTATTATCAAGTGGCAATTGACAGTATATATACATACATAGGAGGACAGAGGGAGAGAACAAGGAAAGGAGAGTGGAAAGGAGGGAAGAAAAGAGAAGGAGAAAGAGGGAGAGAGAGAAATGAGAATTACTGAAGAGATCTATAAACAACAACCAAATTAGAATAAGCATTCCTACCACTCAAGACTATGGTGCTGAAATCCTATTTCCTATTCAAAGAAAGCAGAATTTATTAGAGGAAAGACTAATTCTAGGTCTGGAACAGAATAGGAAGTATACAAGATATGTGCCTGGATCACCTTATCATAATAGTTGGCAAAGAAGTTATCAAGGACTACGAATATTGAATTAAAAAGATAAATCAGTCAGGCATAGTGGCACACACTTGTAATTCCCTACTTAGGAGGCTGAGACAGAGGACTTTTAAGTTTGGGCAACTTAGCAAGACTCTGTCTACAAAACAAACAGAGATATAGTTCCTGGGTTCAATCCCTAGTACAGGAAAAAGAAAAGGTAAAAGGAAAACAAAAGAAAACCAAAAAAACATGCATCAACTTGAATGAAATTTACTACCTAAAGACAGAACATCCTCAGTATCATGAAAAAGGATAATCTGCAATGGATATAAATATTTCAAATATACCTACAGCTATGAGCTCAAATTTATATATATTTAAAAACCTAAATGGTTATTTCTGAAGAATAGTTAGGAACCAACTTTACTCTGAAGAGTGAGACATAAAAGCAAGAGTTTGCCAGGTATTGTGGTGCATGCCTATAATCCCAGAACTCTGGGAGCTAAGGAATGACCCAAGTTTGAGCCTCGCCTAGGCAACTCAGTGACATGGCAAGATTCTGCTTCAAAACAAAAAATGAAAAATAAAGAGTTGGGGATGCAGCTCATTGAAAAGGTCCCAGATTCAATTCCCAGGATCACCATGAAGGAAAAATGAAAAAGAAAAAAGAGTTCAAACACTGATCATACTTTTCCTATATGAATGTCACATCATATAACTAAATAGCAAATTGCTTGTTTCTCTGTATAAAAATAACATGAGTGGAGAAGGAATTATAGTACTGAGTTTCGATTACCATTATATATCAGTGAATTAAGACCGAGGATTGCATAACAATGGCTGTTCAAAAAACAAAAAGAAACTCAAGCATTATATACTTCATGACAAAGAATATAATACATTCTAGGAAGTAGCCTTTCCTCTGAATATCAGTTTTGAAACCATTAAACCTCTACATTCAATTGCTAATAATCAGGAAATACAAAAGCCAGCAAAAAACTTAACCTACATCAAAGGAATAAAATTTTAAAAATCTCTATAGTGACAGACCTTAACACCTAGATTTGAATCAAACTTCTAAAAAAAATAAGACTTAATAGGTATCTACAGTATTCCACTCAACCACAATATACATTCTTCTCAGCAGTGCAGGGAACTTTTTCCAAAACAGACCACATACAAGCCCTTAAAGCATGCTTTTAAATATGTACAAAAGAATCAAAATTATTCCACACATATTTCCAGATCATAGTGCAACGAAACTAGAGCTCAATGGCGACAAACAAACAAACCCCCACAGAAATTATGCAAACACATGGAGGTTAAACAATGCACTCTTTTTTTCTCTGAGACAGGGTTTTACTATACTGCCTAAGCTGGCCTTAAACTATGGCTATCCTCCTGCCTCAGCCTCCAAAATGCTGAGATTATAGGCTTGCACCATTATGCCCAGCTAAACAATACACTGTTGTTGTTGTTGTTGTTATTGTCTTTTTGAGACAGGGTCTCACTATGTAGTTCAGGCTAGGCTTAAGCTCACTTTGTAGCCCATAGTGGTTTTGAAATAGCAAGGATATTCCTGCCTCAGCCTCCCAAGCGCTGGGATTACAGGTGTGTGCCACCATGTCCAGCAACAATACACTCTTGAATAATCAATAGGTCATAGAGAAAACCAAAGAAGATACTAATTTCTAAAATCAATCTATAATGCCAGTACAACATATCAGAACCTATGGAACACAGTGAAAGCAGTCCAAAGTGGTAAGTGTATTACTATAAATGACTCCATCAGAAATACAAAGTGAGCCCAGTAAACAACCTAATAATGCAGTCAAAGGTTTCAGAAAACCAAGAACAGTCTAAACACAAAGCTAAGCTGGGCATGGTGGTGCACTCCTGTAATCCCAGCACTCAGGAGGCTGAGGCAGGGGATCATTGCAAATTCAAGACCAGCCTGGACTACAAAGTGAGTCCAAGGTCAGCCTGAACTGCATAGTGAGACCCTGTCTCAAAAAGAAAAAAAAAAAAAAAAAAAAAAAAAAAAAAAAAAAAAAAAAAAGAACCGCAAAGCTAGTACAAGAAAGGAAATTATAAAGATTAGGACAGAAATTAATGAAATTGAGACCAAAAAATACAAAGAATCAATGAATCAAAGAGCTGGTTGTTTGAAAGGATAAAGAAAACAGACAGACCCTTAGACAATTTCATAAAAAAAAGACCCAAATCAGTGCAACTAGAAACAAGAAAGGAAAAACTATACCACTGAAAACTAGAAGATTACTAGTAACTATTATGAAAGCCTATACTACTCCAATAAATTGGAAATCTGGAAGAAACAGAGTTCTAGATAAATATAAATAACCAAAACTAAACTAAGAAGATGTTAAAACCCTGAATAATCCAATAACAGGAAATAAAATTGAATCAGTTAAAACAAAAACAGAAATATGAAAACAGCAACAAAAAAACCTGGCAACACTGCACTCCTGCCTCAGACTCTCAAATGCTGGGATTACAAGTGTGTGCCACCAGCCCTGCCTCAAAGTGGTCTTTTCATCTCTGAAAACAATACTTCTTTTACTTGTAAAATCACCTTTTCCCTATTAATGACCCATTATCTTTCTGTAGATAAACTAAGATGCAAGATAGATCTTTATAGTTTTCACCCTCTAAAGAGAAACATACATGTTCCCAGTTTAAGGAAATAATGTACCTCTCTTGAGGCTAGCACTTTTCTTCGAGCCTGCACTTTTAAATTTTCTTTTTTTGAGACAGGATTTTGCTATGTAGTCCAGGCTGGCCTTGAACTCATTATGTAGCCCAAGCTGGCCTCAAACTTGCAGTTATCCTTCTGCCTCAGGTTCTTGCATGCTAGGATTACAGGTCTGTACCACCACTCTCGGTCTTACTTAAATTTCTTTTTTCTTTTTTTTTTTTTTTTAAATTTTATACGGCCTTAAATTTCTAATAAATCATTTAACACCTCTGACTAATGCATTCTGAAAATTCTTTTTCTGTTACGGGAGCTGCAAACTTGCAACTTATTCTGCAGGTATTTAGTCTTATCTCAGTGGGGAACCTCTTGGGCCCTGTCTGGTACCAGGAACACATCAAATTTAAAAGCTTCTGCACAGCAAAAGAAATAATCAGCAGAGTGAGGAGATAATCCACAGAATGTAAAAAAGTTTTACCATCTACTTCTCAACAGCTGGTAAGGAGAAACCATGTGGTAATTAAGCTTGTGTCTAATTTACTTCACTTACCTATGATCTTAAGGTGCATTCATTTTCCTCAGATGACCATGAGTCCTCAGATAAGAGGAAAAATATTTAGAACAAATAGCTCAAAAAAAATTAGGCCCCCTCCATAAAAGACCCAACCAAAAAATGGGCAACTGAAGTGAACAAACACTTCTCAGAAATACAAACAGCCAATAAACACATGGAAAACTGTTCAACATGTGTGGTCACTAGAGAAATGCAAATTAAAACAACACATCCCATCTTACTCTGGAAAAAAATGCATTCAGAACTCTAATAACAAATGCTGGTAAGGTTTCTGGAAATTATTCTACATTGATTGTGGGAATGTAAACTAGTGCAACTACTATGCAAGTCAATGTGGAGATTCCTCAAAAAAGTAAAATAGAAATTTCATTTGACTCAGTTAGTTCTTCTTTATCTTCCTGAAAGAACTGAAGACATTACAGTGACACATGCATACCCATATTTATAGCAGCACAACTCATAATAGCTAAATCTTGGAAACAGCCTTTATGTCTATCAATAGGCAAATGGATAAAGAAAATGTAGTATTTACACACAATGGAGCACTACTTTGCCATAAAGGATAACTGCGTCATTTGTAGGAAAACGAATGCATCTTGAGATCACAACGTTGAGTGAAACAAATTAGACACACAAGCTTAAATATCACATGGCTTCTCTTATATGAGAAGTCTAAAGTATAAATAAAGGAACAAAGTAAACCAATAATGGAAACCAATAATGGAAAAGAGACAGCTCTCTTATAAACAGGAAAGGGACCAAGAGATGAGGGTAAGGGAGTAAACAGAATTGAGATGTGTCATGTACATACATGAACCAACTCCCTGTGATGAATGTAATTATTATGTACTATAGACATGTAGTAATAAATTTTTTAAAAATTCCAAGTAAGGACAAATAGAAGACAATCCAGTTTCTTTAACAGGGGAAACAAAGAGCTGTAGAGAAAAGCAGTAGAGTAGGAAACTTAACACTCTCCACTCTGTGAACACATGCACACATGCTGCAGGTAGGCAACTCTAAACTATGTGCTTATGGAAGCACGTCTGGAATACAAAACTGTGAAGGAAAATAGAGAGGACTGTCATAAAATTCATGATAGTGTTGTTTATTCTTGGACACTGACGAAGAAGTTACGGGTTTGGCAGAAAGTACCCAGACCACTGCTGGGGCAGTTAGCAAGGTTCAGAAGTTGCATACTTGATAATTCATTAGGTTGTAATTACTATTATTCTGTTGCCTGAGTCTATATTATTTTAATAAACAGTTTAAAAAAATAAATGTCTAAGTAATATTTGTTCATTACAGAAAATCATTAACATTTTGGGAAATACTCTCTCCTTCTATTTTTACATATGTATTTTATATACCAGGTATTCATGTACTTATTACAGGTAATCTGTAGGTACCTGGGTCAGATTTCCCTGCTGTAGTATCTCTGGATCTGGCCCAATAAATCAGTCCTTCAGGGTTTGGGTCCCTGACCTACTTGCTAGCAAGTCCGTCGGGTGCTCTTCATACTAGCTCTGGGACAGCCTTTCCACTTTGGACAGGTTAGTTCCCACATGCCCTCCTGGACCCTGAAAAGATACAGACTCCCTACTTGTTCAACTGATTCTTTAAGCACAGACCTTCCATGTCTGTTCCACTCCTCTGGTCCAGATTGACTCCCCATGTGAAGCTGGTTGCCATTACATCTTAGTACTGAAAGTATGTTTCAACTGAGAAAGATGTGTGCTACCTTAAGACTATACTCTTAAGTGAAATAAATCAGACACACATGTTTAAACATCACACTGCTTCTCTGGTGTGAGAAACCAAAAGGGTAAACAAGGACCAAAATATGTAACGGATGTTGGGAAAGAGGAAGAAAATGTTCAAATGGGAAGGGGAACAAAGGAAGGAAGGGAAAAGAAAAAAAGAATACAAGGGGAAAAAAGAATGAAAGCTTTTGTAAATAAAGAGGGGAAGTGGGATTGAAAGAAGGAGAAGAGACTGAAGAAAAAAGAAGAATCAAGATATATTTGTTAGACACACAAATCCCTATGATCCTTTGGCATATCTAAAATGTACCAATAAAATTAATTTTTTTAAAAAAGGCGTGAGACTGTCTCAAAAAAAAAAAAAATGTGTGCTAGGACCTCTGCTCTACCTCTTACTGGCTATGTAAGATTCTTACTGGACAAGAATCTTAACTTCTGAGAGCCTAAAACACCTCAAATGTGTAACTGGAGAAATCATTACCCACGTCACAGAGCTATTACAGAAATTAAACAAAGTCATCTGCATGAAGTAACCATTGCCACATTTTGCATACTAAATGTCTCCAGTACAAGGCAATTTTTCCGTCTCTGCCGCAGTGCAGTCCCAGATTGGCCGTGCGAACTGTTGAGCCTCCCGACTTCCTTACGTTTGCCTACAGCTCAGATGCCAGGCAGCACTCACTGGGGGCAGGAAGGCCAGGCCTGCAATCACCACCGCAGTGTGTGTCTGCCTTGCCTATTGGCGCTGTATAATCCTTTCAGCTAACCCAAGACGTTTTGTTTTCTGAGACTTAAGACACAAAAGGAAACAATATAGTTAATAATACACAATATGCTGTTTTGTTTTTTAATTGTAGAATTTAGAAACAGACTCAATATATACTTTCATTTGTGAGTCATACCTAGTGACAGCATCTTGGCTTGGGTATATGATAATAATCTGAGTTATACCCTTAAATGGTGGCCATTCCTTGGCTATTTTCTAGGTAAAAGAAACAAAACAAAACAAAAACAAAAAATCACTAGGTAAAAAACACTTGAAGGTTATACAAAAGAGACAGTTTGCTTCCAATAACTAGCCCTGAAGGAGGTGGATATGTCAGTAGTTAAGAATACACTGGTATTACTAAACACTGCTTTCAGCTCCATGGTATGTGTAAAATGGAAGGTGTCATGACTTTGCATACCAAAAATCACTATTAGTATATTGGAAAAGTCTTTTTGTGTATATTATCCTTTTTAATCTAACTTCCTATGTACCTCTGTGTATGTATTAGTAGATTAGAAAAGTAAGGCACTGAGAGCAATAAAATGACCTGCTGAGGATTCAACACTAACAAGCAGTAAAAGTTGAAATATATCTGCAGAGGATAGCTAGAGCAGTGTACTTTTTACCAGACATGCTGTTTTCTTTTTCCCAGCACAAACTCTGCATTTGTAGAAATGGTTTCTATGTAGGTCAAGCTAGTGAGCTGGACACAAACTCTTACTTGTTCAGACTCATCAAGGTGACAGAAGCAGCTTCCAAAACCCCAAGGACCATTCCAGATTGTTTTGGCCCTCAGCCAGGGGGCAAGGACTCTGAACTTCAGACCAAACTTAGCCTTAGGTTGGCATCCAGCAGAGGTAGTGCTTGGGTGGCTAAGTCCATATTCATAGCCTCATTGCAGAGCTAAGCAAGGGCTGCCATGTGTGACCATTCAAAAAAGGGTGACTGGGACTTTCCGATGGGCTCTTTCCTGGTGCCTGGAATGTTCATGCCATCTCCTCCTCTACCTGGAAAATCCCTGCTCATCATGCACGAGTCCTCTGGGAAGCAAGCCTGAGCACTCCCAGGAAGTTATTCCCTTACCTTTTTTTCCCACTACTACTGCAGTTACACCACTGAGGAGCAGTCTTGAGTACTTCTAGACAGAGTTACCAGCTTAATCATTTCTAAATAAACCTGGCCTTTACATTTCAGGACAGACACAAAAGACTACTAGCAGACATTTAAAAGGCTTCATTCTCCTTTTTTTCATCTTGCAGTGCTGGGATTGAAGCCCAGGCTTTGCACATGCTAAGCAACCACTTTACTTCTCAGCTACATCTCTAGGTCTTTTGTATTTTTTAAAATTTGAGATAGGATCATACCGAGTTGCCCAGGCTTGGCTTAGACGTGCAATCCTTGTGTCTCAGCCTTCCACGCAGCTTTGATTGTAAGTATGCACCACTGTGCCAAGCTCTCTTCTCCCTTTTAATATTATCTAAGATTGTGAAGCTCACAGGAAGTCTGAAAATCATGAAAGGTCCTGCTTTATGGTCAGTGATGATCACCATTACTGCTTCTTCAGCTGCAGGCACTGCCGTGGCTCCAGGAACAGCAATACTCTCCTGATTAGACCTCTCCACTGACTCCAGAGATGCTGGCAGTGCTCTCAGACTGCAACGTTACATTGACCCCTACATGCGATTTGCAGGGTCTCATATTCAGGGCAGTGCATACAAGTGAGGCACTGTTCTCAGACACTTCACAACTACCTCTCTCTCCTCTTAATTTTTTTTTTTTTTTTTTTTTTTTGTTTTCTGACATAGAGTCTCACTATGTAATTCAGGCTGGCCTGAAACTCATGGTGATCCTCCTGCCTCAGCCTCCTGAGTGCTAGGATTACAGACATGTGTGTCACTATGCCCAGCTTCTTTCACCATTCTTGAGATAGGTTCACTATGTAGCCCAGGATGGTCTCAAACTCACAATCCTCCTACCTCAGCCTCTTGAATAGCTGGGATTACAGCCATCCATGATAAATCCAGCTCCGATTTCAGTTTTATCTTACCTTACATGAAGAATTAAGAGAAAATTTAAACTTCAATCAGTTGTTTAAAATCTTATTACTTCTCAATTGTAGTATTTACCTAGTAATTAATGTAAAAGCCTTAATCCTCACTGCCCTCAGTATCTATTAATCCCTAAACATGTCCATAAAATTAGTAACACTATTATGAAATATACACTGTATTTGGTCTTCTTCCCAATTTCATGACAATTTCTAAAACCCCAGGAATCTTTTACTTATTTATTTTCTTAGACAAGGTCTCACTCTATATTTCAGGTTGGCCTGAACTTGTGGCACTCTTCCTGCCTCAGTGCTAAAATTATGTTAACAAGATAACTGGTAGCTGGGGACCAGTTATCCAAAAGACCAAGGCACAGTTACAGGGTTGGGACTTTCAACCCTAACTCTCAATCTCAGAGAAGTGAAGATGGTGAGGAGAGCAAGATGATCACCAATGACATAATCAACCATAGTTAATGGTTAAAACCCAAAAGGATAGGGTTTGGAGAACTTGTGGACCGTTCAGTAAGTGAAGGTTCCCAAGGAGGGTATGGGAACTCTGTACCTCCTTCCCATATGCCTCACCCCATGTGTCTCCTCCACTATTAGTCTATCTTCTGTAGCACTGTCATAATAAGCCAGTTAATTAGGAGCTGCACATGGTAGCACACGCCTGTGATCCCAGCACTCCGGAGGGTGAAGCAGGAAGATCACTGCAAGTTCAAGGCCAGCTTGAGCCACACAGTGAGTTCAAGACCAGTTTGAACTACATAGTGAGACCCTGCCTCAAAAAACCAAACCAAACCAAACCAAACCAAACCAAACCAAACCAAACCAAACCAAACCAAACCAACAAGCAAATGCAAGTAAAGTATTTCCATGAGTTCTATGAGCCACTCCAGCAAATTATTTGAACCTAAGGAGGGTTTCTTGAGAAAACCTCATTTACAGCTGAGTTAGAAGTACAGGTCATAATCTACTACTTGTGACTGGCATTAAAAATGCAAGGTGGTAGGGTTGGGGATTAGCTCAGTGGTATAAACGCCTGCCTGGCAAGTAAGAGGTCCTGAGTTAGATCCGCGGTACAGGGGGAAAAAAAAAAAAAACAAAGCACGGGGTGGGATGGTCTTGTGAAGCTGAATCCTCACCCCATGGGATCTGATGCTATCTCCAGGTAACCAGCATCAGAACCAAGTTGAACTACGGTCCAGCCAGCTGCTGTTTACTAGAGAAGCGCTTGGAGCAGAAGCAACACTTCACTTTGGTTTTCTATTCCCTTTTGCATTATTAGTCTTTTCCCTACCCTTTTCTTTCCTTACTTAGCCAAGTTTATTAAATATATTTGTGTCTTTATTACTTGATTTCTGGGGGTTTTAAATGGCATTTTTTTATACGCTCTTTGTTAATAAAGATAAAGAAAACAACTTCTTATAGTTACCTCTAATCTTCTTTCTCCTACCAACTTTTGTCAGTTAAGTCATTTGTGTAAACAAAATCAATACATTCACACTCTATTATACCACCATATTCTCACAACCGCTTAGCTTTAGTCTGCAATCAAAGATCTATGCTCATTGCTAGCCCTTTCACTGTAGCTGTTCCAGTCATATCTTTTTTTTTAAATTTTATTTAAAGAGAGAAAAAAAAGCAATACAGAAAAAAGGGTAGAAACAATACAAAATCTCAAAAGAAAAAAAAAACCCATAAATCACTAGTTGACAAACCACATACTGTCCTCCCAGAAATAGCTGTTCATGTTACAAAATTAAGGCATACAAAGTGAACACACAGTGAGGCTGCAAACAGTTACAAAAAACCAGGATGGAATAAAGCCAATTGAGACAGTATAGTGAAGTTGGTACAGAACATCAAAGCAGGTCAGCAGGACAAGAGTAACAGGCAACATTGTATATTTCGTTGTCTTCACAATAGTTGTTCTTCTACTAGGTACAGCAAAATCAAAGAAATACACAACATTATAGAACACATCAACACAGAGTATTGAATAGAGCAACACTGTTAATCAGGACAAAGCAAAACGGCGATAAAAATATCTGCCTTCAGAGATAGTAGAAGGAAACTCCCCCGACTTGCTGTACCAAATATGGTCACCTATTAAGAGATACCCAGATCCCTGGATCCCGATTGTTAACGGGGGTGGGGGTGGTGGTGGTGGTATGTTTGATTGTAAGCCTGCGCCGCGGTAAGCAGCAGGCTGCTTACTGGTTGGCTTGGCGCCCTAAGCTCCAACATGGTGCGGGTCTCAGAAAACGCTCTGGCTTCTTGTTTCTCTGCCCTGGGGTGGCCGCGGCTTGCCAGACCACAGTCACTTACCAGGGCGGAAGGCTGCTTACTGGTTGGCTCGGCGCCCTAAGTTCCAGCATGGCGCGGATCTCAGGAAACGCTCTGGCTTCTTGTTTCCCCGCCCTGGGGTGGCCGCGGCTCCCCAGACCACAGTCATTTCCCAGGGCAGCTGGCTGCTTACTCTCCAGTCATATCTTGATGGTTAGAATCTGTCCTTTATTAGGTTCTTCAGAAGCTCTTGAGAACCATGGTTTCCCATAATTATAAATTCAAAATGTTTGGTTGGGGATATAGCTCACTAGTAAAGCACTTGGCTACCAAAGTATAAGGCCTTGGTTCGATCCCTAGCAAACACACACACACACACACACACACACACACAGAGTTGAGTTGAGTGTAGTAGCACAGTCTTGTAATCTGAGCACTCAGGAGGCTGAGGCAGGAGAATTTGAAACATGAGGCCAGCCTAGGCCACATACTGAATATAATGGTAGCCTGGATTACACAACAAGACCTGTATCACAAAATAAAAAAAGTCTGTTGCCTTTATAACTTGAGTCATAATATAACATTTTGAGGCTACTTTTTCTTTTTCTCCTTCTCCTTCTTCTGGATGTTTTACAGGTATTGCTTTACTTTTTTTCTGATGTGGAGAAAATCTACACCCAGTCAGAATTTTTCCCTTCATCTATGACTGGCTGCTGAAGCTTTTTTTCTTTTTCTTTTTCTTTTTTGAGACTGGATCTTGCTTTGTAATCCAGGCTAGCCTCAATCTGCAGGAATCCATCTGCCCGTCTCCCAAGTACTGAGATTATAGGCATTTACCACCATACCTGGCTCTACCAAAGCATTTCATTTCTTTGTTTATCCTAGTACTATACCTTCACTAGGGTATGTTCCAGTGTTGTCCATTCTGAAACATAGTATTCCTTTTTCAGTACTTAAACTTTTTATTATTCCAGGGAAACACAAGTTTTAAAATGGTATCTTTTCATTTTCTTCTCATTCTTTTATTTTTACTCTGCCCATTCAAAGGACCTAGAATCAATGTCCCACAGTAGCATGAAACATGTAGTACACAGATTATGATCTCTGAATGTTGCCCATCACAAAAATAAATACAAGCACCTTACAGTAATCACTGCTTGCAAGTCCAAAACAGAAAAAAATCAAGATGATCCTGGAAGGTCCTGTACTAGAAGGAGGGAAAGAGGGAAAGTAGACAGATATTCTAATTTTCTTTGTGCCTCTTCCAATGGATCACTCATGAAAAATGACAGTGACCCATTTTAATCTACCCTATTGTACATAGGAAGTATAAAGTCAAACTGACACATCACAGAAGATACAGCAGGTAAAGCTTTGCTAATTTTTAAAAAGCCAAACACATTTGAATGCTCAAGTTCATGATCATGCATGTCCATCCATGTCCTCTAAGTGACACTACTGAGCTGCTTACAGACCAGAGTACCTATTTCTATAGTTTTAGCTTTGTGAATAGCTTCTTATAGAAAATTGTTTCCTCACCTGAAATTTATTTTCAGATCAACAATTAATGACTCGAGTTGGCAAATTATGGACTGGGGCAGGCCACATCATTTTTGTAAACAAAGTTTCTTAGGAAGACATACACACCCTTGCTTCAAGCATGGTCTAGGGCTGCTTTTGTGCTACAGTGGCATTGCTGAGTAGTTCCAAGGGACAAACATGGCGCACAAAGCCAAAAATTCTGCTCTCTGGCCCCCTACAAAGCAAATTTGCTGCTCCTGTTGTAATTCTTGATTCCTGTCAGCTATATCTCATCTTTTCATACCACAAAGCAAACAAAACAAAACACACCTTTTGTCTTGATTTACTAAAGTCTAGCCCAACAGAAAGAATGTGTTTAGGTGAAATCTTAAAACCCAAGGCTATGGAGGAGGTCTTGGTTTTGCCTTAGGTGAGGTTTCCTTACCTAAAGTGAAAGAAGGAATTCAGAACAATAGGAAGAAATTGCTCTATTCTTTGACTAAAGCAAACTAAAATAAACATATCATGTTTTGTTTTCCAAATTAAATATCTTTAGTGCTTTTTTTAAAAAATTTTTTGGAAAGGGTCTTGCTCTGTAATCCAAACTGGCCTTGAACTCACAATGTAGTCTAGGCTGGGCTCAAACTCGCTGTGATACTGCTGCTTTGTCCTCCTCAGTACTGGGATTACAGGCATGTGTTACTGCTAACTCTTGGTTTTTGTGGTTAACTGAGCTGGCTACAATATTTTTAAATTAAACATTATTTGGCTCCTTACTTCTGAAAGCAAGTTCTCAAGAGACACAGGGTCCATCTTGCTGTAGACATTCCACAGATTCAAACTCACATCCTGCAGCTGCAATAAAGGGCAAAAAACATAGAAATAAATTTAAGTCAATGTTGTTAGGGCAATCAGAATTATTTTTTAATGTTCAAAAATTATAATCCTAGTGTTACAGGCAGCTGAGCCAGTTAGAAATATTATAGGCAGTCAGACAGGGCTAGGCCTTCAAGGAAGCTGGCACAGAGGACCAGATGTCTGGTAACCTTGGAGGGGACCCACAACTCTTGCTGCCGGCCAGATCTCAAGATAAATGCAAACACACCTTAAGTATAATCGTTAGGGATTAAGTCTGGATCATCTTATGCCCACTTTGCAAATTCCCATTCTCCCCACCTTTGAGCCATCTAATCTCATGATCTTGCTCTATAAAGTCCCTGGAAAATATAGAGTCCTTGGCAACCTGCTCCGGACCCCTTCTGTCTCTCTTCAGACAGAAGCTTTCTCTCAATAAATATATTCTACTCTTTACCTCTGCTGTTCCTAACATTCATTCTTCAATTTTAGAGAACATGAACTCGTGGACAGGTCAGGAGTTTGATTCTCCTGTATCACTAGTATAAAGTCTGTATGATTATTATATTGATAATATAACAAACCACTATTAATAATTATATTATCAATCAATTATTAATTGTACTAGAACCTACAAATATTAGTGCTTTCCCATTCAAGGAAACTATTTTTTTCAGAACCTTTGCTATATCTTTTGATTATTTTCTATGATGGCACATATCCTGAAACACACTATCTAAACATGCATAAACACATGTATATACTATGTATACTTTGCCTTTGTTTGAAATAAAATTTTAATCAAAATAATGTGCATGATTTTAAAAATCAAATAGTACAAAATACTTGTAATAAAAAACTTTAATTCCCTATTCCAGTGATGGCAAACTTTTTAATGACTGAGTGCCCAAACTCCAACCTAAAAACTACTTATTTATTGCACTGCCAGCACTGCAATTAAACTTGAATACTGAGGTTTTGGTTCAGAAAAACAACTCACACATTAAAAGAAAACTGTAATAACTGAGTTTTCAATGATAGTCTGCTGTGGCATGTGTGCCATAGACTTCCCACCACTTCATTTCAATCTCTCACAACCCCACATTAGTCTCACACCTCAAAAGCAACTCGGAAGAATTAAAGTTAATATCTTTTTTAGTTTTGTTTTTTAACTTTCTATGTGGCACAGTGCTTGTCACGCAAGCGAGAGGTCCTGAATTCGATTCTTAGTACAAAAGGAGAGAGAGAAAGAAAAAAAGACAGACAGACAGACAGACAGCAAGAAAGAAAATTTGTATTAGTACATGTTTGCAGTACATGCAGTTTATAAGCATCTTGCGGGAGTAGGTATATACATAATACATTTTGTTTCTCTTTTTTTAATCCCCCTCCCTCCTTCCTCCTTAATTTCCTTATCTCAATTTTCATTCTTATTGATTTTGTTAAATCTTAGCTCATGTTTAGCATATGACATTTACATTCACTGAGGTTACTAGGTGCCTACAATTCTTTTGGTACTTGTCTCCATACTTGGATATAATATGCTTCTATAGCTATTTTTAGCAGTTGAATATTAACTTATGGCAAATATGCTGTTATTTTACATTCATCTCCATTGCCAGTTTTTCTCTCTACACATCATCAATACCACTATTTTTGTTACATCCCTAGTTTATAACACTAAAACCATGTAAATATTAAGTACATATTATATTCCAATTTGATTTGTTTTTGCTTTTCTTAGAAGCATTAACAGCTTCATTTTTTTTCACATGCAAGTTTTTTTTTTTTTTAACAAATCAATCCTAATCTCTTTTATTCACAGCCCTATCCAGTTTCCTTTTTAGAAGGTTCTTCCACAGTGAAACTGTCACTGGAGCCTGATATTTCTTAGCTGTATGGGCCGACCGTGTGCACTGCAGAATTCTTAGCAGTATCTTAGTTCTCTATTTACTACATGGGTACAGCAACACCCTTGTCCTGAAAGCCAATCCAAAAATATTTGTAAATACTGTCAAATCTTTGGGGTAGAAGAGGGAAAATCATCCCCAACTGAGATTTGATTTAATGTGTACCAAATAATCCATTAATTTCCTTTCTTCTGATGGCTTCACTCTGGTCTGCAAGCTTGCTACACAGCTGCAACTTTCACTGTGACACTTCTCTTTGCTAACATCCTAGAGCTCGTGGGTGACAGATTTTGGTTCCCTGGCTTTTTTTATCTCCTCTTTCTTGGTTAACTACCTGGTTTGTTGAAGCACACTATCCAATTTTAAGAAAGGGTTAATGGGAAACAAACTTTTTCCTTCATGACTGACTGACAGCTCACTGATGTTTTCTTTTTCTTTTCTTTCTGTTTTCTTTCCTTTTTGGATTCTTTAGTCTTTCTATGCTTCTTCTTGGATAATTTCTACTGCTATGGCTTCAAATTCACTAATCTTTTCTTCTGCAGTATCCAATCTGCTGTTAATCTCAGCTATGTTGTTTTTGTTTGTTTAAAACAAGGTCTTGCTATATTGCTCAGGCTGACTTTGAATTCACAATCCTCATGCCTCAGCCACCCGAACAGCTGCATTTACAGGTATGTACCACTGTGCCCTGCTTCAGATAGTATATTTTTCATTTCAGACATTGTACTTTTCATCAATAGAAGTTTTGTTTGTTTTTTGCAGTACTAGCAATTGAACCTAGGATTTCTGCACTAAGCTATATTAAAAAAACTTTTTTTTTGAGTTAGGGCTTCATTAATCTCTAAACTACACAGCCCAAGCTCAAACTTGTGATCTTCTTAGTATATGTGATGCCAAAATGAGCACAAACTTGTCTCAGCCTCCCAGAATGCTGAGATTAGAGAAATGCAATACCATACCTAATTCCTGCTTTTTTTCAACCTGATAGTCTGTGGATATCAAACACTGAATATTACCTTTTTGGGTCCTAGATATTTTTTGTGCACCTACAAACATTCTCATGTTTTGTTCTGGGATGCAATTATTTGGAAACACTTTGACCCTTTTGGGATCTGCATTTTGATTAATTATTGGGAGGGTCTGAAGCAGTACTGATTATTCCCCACATCCTGAGTACTGCGCCCAATGTCCTCTGAATATTTTTCCAGTCTGAGGGGTAGAAATAGGTACCATTCTCACCTGAGCACACATGAGGCACCATCCTTTAATTTTTCAGATGGGTTTTCCTTCGGCTTCAAGTAGTTACCTCATATACAAGTACAGTGATCAATGCTATGCTGAATACTCCACGTGGGGTGGGTGTGCAGTTTTGAGTTCTCACCCTGCACAGTCCTCTTCTCTTTAGTACTTTGCTTCCTTGGTGTTCTGAAGCCCCCAGCTGCATCTCCCAACTTAGGGAGTGCACCAGGCTCTAACTGGGTACACCCTCCCTATGCATGGTGTGGAAATACTCTCAAAATTGCAAGCAAGAGCAATCCTGAGGCTCACTTGTTTTCATCTCTCAGGGAAACACCAACCATCTGTCTGATGTCTAACTTCCGGAAAAGTCATTATCTCACATATTTTGTTTGGTTTTGTTTTTTTGTTTTGTTTTTGATTGTTTCAGGAAGAAAAATCTAGTGTCTACTGTCTATTATTTGTTTATTCAGGGTGAAGGGACAAATGCCTGAGGGAGAAGGAGAACATGGTAAAAGGAGGTACAGGTTATTACATAATAACTGTCACTTAATTCCTTCAATTTCCGTATCATCAATTTCCTGTCTCTGTCCTCCCTTTTATCATCTTTTCCCACACGGATTTAACCTAATTCGTTTCTTCCATATTCTGCAATAGCTTTTAAAATATGTTATCTGATTAGATTTTGGGGGGGACTGGATGTGATTTCTAGCTTTGAATATAAACTTTAATTCTCTTATAAATTTGGAGACTTTTGATCTTCCACTTCCCTTCTTTCATGGTGCTGGGGATTGGACTCAGTGGTAACTTGCCTAGCATGCATAAGGACCTGGGTCCAATCCCCAGCACCATGAAAAAGTGTGGCATGAAGTTGTAAGTATCTACAGTTGTCCTTTTCTAAGCCCTCAGGGGAGGAAGGACTTTCTGGCACAGGTGATCATCACACTATCTGATTGGAGGGAAAGAAGACTGGCAGAGTCGATCTGCAGAATGCACTGTTCTGCACCTTCAAGTATGAGGAAGGACAGGGTAAAAGAGAACTAAGATGGGGAAGGAGAGAAGAGACAAAAGGGAAATATCTGGAAGAATAAAAATCAGCAGCTACATAAGAGGTCAGAAGCTAGGTCAAGGGGTATTGACAGAAGACATAATAACTATACCTATGTTGTTTCCTCCTTATGAACCATCCTACCCTCTGAAAGTACTATCCTACAGCAAAGTTCTATATTGCTCTTCAAAGGCTTAACGGGGAGATATTGTTCCTTGTGAATGTGACTTCATGGTGCAGGAATCAGAATGCCTGTCTTGCTTGTGCTGCACCAGCTGTGCAGCCTCCTAGCTCACCACTGCCCAATGCTGCTGGCTGCAGTACAGGGGTGAGGAGCACAGGCCCTGAAGCCAGACCATCTGGATCTTACTTCCGCCCTGCTACTCACTAGCTCTATGGCTCTGGAAAACTCACTTACCTCCTTGTGAAAAAGAGATGTAAAACATTACCTATTCAGAAAGTTTTTAAAGAATTAAACCACACACTTCATGCAAAGGGTTTATAACAGCCACTCTATAGATGCTTAGTTTACACAATTAATTAAAAATAAATATAAGCATTATTGTAAAAATGTTAACGTTCCTCTCAGTCCCCGTGGTCTGTCTCCCTTTAAGCTCTTTCTCTTCTGAATTAGAAAGCATTACTTCCTGTGGCATCTTCTACAGCCTAGCTGGTATTCTGCTACTTGGAGTCACAATACTGTTCTTTGAGAATGAGAAAAGTGAAGTCCAAGTGGTAGCTTCCCTCTAGCCTGTGCTGCTCTACAGTGGTGTGCTGTGGCCCTTCTGGGCAGGTACTTCCCCTCTCATTTTCTAGGGAAGCTGGTGCTTCTCAGAAGAAGGGACAGGAATTAGCCCGATGCTTTGCTTCCAAAGGTTTCACTTACTCTCTCTCTAAGAAGATGTTCTTATTTCTAGCATGGAAATGCTGTCCTTGCCTGGTTTTCTCTGCTGGGGCTGGCTGAATTCCTGAGGCTACCATGAGGCACATGGATGCCTGTGGTAGTGCTCCTAACCTACCAGGCCAACCTCCATAATTTACTCTGCGTGACTCCCCTCTCATACTCACTCACTAATTCACTTAACAAATATTTACTGGTCATCTCCTAGATGAGATAACTACTGAAATAAAAAACATTATTCTTTATTTTTCCCTTTTCTAAAGATATTCTCCTTGTTGCAAAAACTAACCATTTTATTTCCTCCAGTACTCTGTATTTATACAAGATTCTTCCCTTTCATAGTGCTTCAATAGTCCTCAAATTATATGAATTTTTGAGGTACAAACAATAGCAACAACAAGGCTATTTTTCTATTCAAGAAGCTTACAGTTCAGACAGTAGGGTCAGGTGGCTAAGTGGAGCATGTGTGACCAATGCATAGAAACAGGATGGTAACATTTTAAGAGGTCTGCCTCAAGCGTTAGAGGGGTAGAGAGAATAGTTAACTCAGATTGCGGAGTGCAGGGAGGAGAATGAGGAGGAGCTCCAAGAAGACAATACAAAAGGGATAAATTGGAACCAGCCTTAAACAGTAACTGTTTTCTATTTCAAGTCTTTTAACTTGCTCCTTGTCTTTGGGAGGTTACTGTCAACCCTTCAGAGCGTTATAATAATGGATATTCACTTTGTTGGCCTTTTACAAAAACAGCAACAAAAACCAAACATACAGCTTTTCACACATACCTCATATTTCATGGTAAAAAATCCATCTCCTCCAATGCCCTCAAGTGCAAAGGCCTGTACAATTGGCCATTTCTCTACCACAAACATATCAAATATCTGCAAGTGACCTAGAAGAATCAAACACAACAATACATATCAAATGCCATCCTGCATATAACAGTTTAAACCTGATCTAATGTGGTTAGATGGGCATCATTTCTCACAAGTTCACCAAGGTCTCATATAATAAAGTAAATTTCAAACAGATACAATAGATACTGAAACAAGAAATAAAATAAGAAAGCCAAGAAAAATTCAAGCCATAAACAAGTTAGTTGCATAACTCAGATTTCTGTACAGTGTGTTTTTACATTTTGGCTTCCTAAGTAAGTAATTATGTAAAAAATAAGTAAATAGCAGTCTGTTACAACTGACTTGCATCATTTACTGAGTATAATTATTAACAGACCCAAAGTGGGCTCCTTTCCCTTAAGAAACACAGCCAACCAACTTCCTCAAGGGAAACAACCAAATCAAAAATCTTCCTTTCTTGTAACAATAGCTTCAATGTGCAAGGCTTTTCCCCATAAATCCTGCTAAACTTGTTAATTTTTTCCTGTATGCCACACATCATTTTTGAACCTCACTATCAGCATATTTTTAAATGGCTATCCAAATTACTAGTTTTATTACCATGCCACACATGGTGGCATATACCTGTAATCCCAACAGTCAGGAGGCTAAGGCAGGAGGATTGCTGTAAGTTGGAGGCCAGCCTGGGCTACAAAATTAGTTCAAGGTCAGCCTGAGCTGCACAGTGAAACCTTGTCTCACAAACAAACAAAATACCCACAAAAATAATAATATCTAGTTTTATTATCAAGAGATCCCACATCTATTCTCTCTATATTAGTGATATAGTCCAAGTGGTAACTGTGCTAAATCCCTTATCAATTTTTCTATCTGATCATAGGTAGCTTGCTATTTTGCTATGCAAACTCCATAGGTATGAATAGCTTATTAGGAACATCCCCAAATGTTACCCTATTTGATCCTCTGTCTCCGTAAAAATGAATCATGGGGTTTCCTAGCTGAATGCCTCCAATAAAAGTAGGAAGCCTGGGATCACATATCATGCATGTGAAGTTCCTAAACACCTTGCTGTCACACACTCACCGTGGGAGCTGTAAGGAATGCCAATTCTGCTACAGTCTCTAACCATATCCACGAAGCTGGAAATTTTAAACTCCTCTGCAGCTTCCTCGTCTTCATACTGAAGAGAGAAATTGAAAACAAACAGGCTCTGATTATACATCACATAAAATATTTTCTCTGCACTTCACCAGAGTTGTCCTAAATGGCATTTATAGGCAATGTTTTCAGAGCCAATCTATTCTATTTACTGGTTAGAAATACCTGTCACTCCCTTATCTCAGATCATATACAAAAATCAATTCAAAATGGATCAGGAAACCTAAACACAGGAGATCAAATTTATCTCCCCAAATCTCCCAAATTCTTAACATGGAAAGAAAGGTTCCTAAACAATACGGATCACAACTTCCATGAAATCCAGAATCTTAAGTCCCAGTTTGATCTCCAGTCAAACCCTTAAAAAGGACCCAAAGGGAAATAGAAACAGAAACCTGAAGACAGGAATCTCACAAAGTGTAAACAATTCTCCAAGCACAGTCCAGGGACTGGGCTCAGGCTAGTAAAGACAGCGCAGCAGGAAGCAGGTAAACAAGCCTACTAAACTGCAATCTCAACTCCCCACCCCTAGTCTCCAGCAGGCAAATAATCTGTCTGAAAGGTGACCTCCATATCAAAATGTGAAACTTTCTTCTTAAAGAACTATTTTTACATAAGTAAACATATGCTGTAATTTGACTTCTTTAAGAGCTTCTTTTTATAAACCAACTTTCCTTAAAGAAGTGCCTGTTATATCTTTTCCCCTCACCTCATTTTCAGTCATGCAGTGGAAATGCAGATTTCTCCAATGTGCCACATATGGTAAGAGATAACGATAGTTGACAGGATTACAGTACAGGTGGACACTATCTGATTTAATCAACATTATTACATCTGTAAGAAAACAAAGTCAAAAGGTAAGATTGTCATAGGTTTTTCCTTTAGACATTTTCTGCCCAGAAAATTCATGAAACTATTAAGGGGTAGGGAGGTAGCTCAATGGTGGAGCACTTGCCTCGCATGTACAAGGGACCAGATTCAATCTATCTCCAGCTCTAAACACTCTCTCCTCTCCTTCCATCCCCTCTCCTCTCCTCTCCTTTCCCTAAAATTGAAACTTTAGAAACAATGTAACAAAACTGCACATGAAAAGTACTTCATCAGGCAATGTGCTTCCAAGTGACTGTAGAACATTCAAGTATTGACAGTGGGGATTTCCTAGTCTCTCTGCAATGTTCCCACCACCATGACCCTCCGGTTATGGCAACACAGGCACAAAACAGGTCAAAAGAACAAGTTTTAGCTACTGAAACACAGTGCTTTGCAAAGTCCAACAGAGTAAATTTGTTGTATCAAACACAGCTGTGTACTCCACTGCCCAGATACTGTAAATAACAACTAGAAATCCCATGACCTAAAGCCACTAGAAAAGGAAAAGAGAGCATGAACTATGGCTGATGACTATTCTTCCAGACATCAGCACCTAAAGCTCTCGGCCACTGGCTCACTAAAGGCCTGGATACCACATGTCAGCTTTGGGAAGAATTGTGCATGACAGTGAACTCTGTACACAGGAAAGACCGGGAGGAAGGAAGTAGAAGCAAGTGGAAATAGCTTCTGTAAATAGACTAGCAGCTGGCAAATTCAAGGAACACTGGCAGGTCAGGTAAACAATACAAAGGGTGCAAACAAGCCTAAATTAACAGAAGGCCACAGAACACGGAAGGAATATTAAAATAGTCTAAAAAATAGAAACAAAAAATGAAAGCAGGGGCCAGGGATATAGCTCAGCAGTGCAAATGCCTGCCTGGCAAATGTGGGGTTGTAAGTTCAATCCTCAGTAACAAAAAAAAAAAAAAAGAAAGAAAGAAAGAAAGAAAGAAAGAAAGAAAGAAAGAAAGAAAGAAAGAAAGAAAAGAAAGGAAAAAAAAAAAAGCAGTCATACCAAGAAAAGAAAAGCAGAGGCTTCATGCCATGGTAGCTCTGAGACCATAGCTACCAGGCCTCTTTCTAACAAGATAAAGATAAAAGTTGCTGGAGAAGGCAGCTGAAGGTAAGAAAGATATATTTGGGGGAGAGAAGCACCTGATGTAGCAGATTTAGGGCAATTCCAACACAGCAGCACACTGTGACAGACCACACTTCATGGAAACACATTAAGCATGTGCAAGGGACTAAGCCCAGTGTATACTAACCACAGCTGAGCACAAAGCTGGGTGGTCTCCTGAACAAAGTTGGGTATGATGCTGGCTTTTTAAGAGGCTTCAATCCACACCTTGTCAGCCCAGTAGTCAGGGGATATATGGACTCTTAAGAAAGTGCTAACTCAAAGGGAAGCAAAGAGTAGGAAGGGTGGTGCCTCTCATGTCTCAGTACGGGGCTTCCTGGCCACCAGCTCAAGACCCCTGTCCTAAATCACTCACAGAACTACCATTTTTAGGATCTTGACACACTCTGATGGCATCATCATAAACACAACTTTAACAGAGTACACTGTCAGATAAAGAAGAAAATAAAAAGAGACTGAGACTGCAGAAGATTTTTAGTTTCTTTCAAAAATAAACCCCTTGGAGCTTAAGATATAGATAGCTCAGAGGCACAGCACCTGCCTGGCAAGTGCAAGGTCCTGAGTTCGATTTCTAGTACCTAAAGAATAAATAAATAAATAAATAAATAAATAAAATAAGCCCCTCATATTGGCCTTTCCCTCTCATATAATTAGAGATTAAAATACAGAAGTGTATTTCTGATGATTTCAGCTTTCTAACTATTTAGATTTAAAGATGAATTTATTAATTTGTAAGAAATGTTTATTTGCTAAGTACCCATTATGCCATCTAACAGAATAAAGGCAAAATTAGGGAAAAAAAGCACTTCTCTGAGAATTTAAACTATTTCCTTATTTTCAGTAGTGTAAAGTCCTTAGCAACCTTGGCTGCAGTGAAATGTGTAGCTAGTACGTATAGCATAAGGAAAGAACATTTTAATGAAAATCTAAAACAAATCTGAATTGAAAAAAATTTAATGGGAAGAGTAATTTCAGTCAATTTTCTGTACATTCTAATAAAAAGGAAAATTTTGATTTTTTTTTTTTTTTTTGGTGGTACTGGGGATCGAACTCACGATCTCACGCTTGCCAGGCAGGCGCTTATGCCACTGAGCTAAATCCCCAGCCCACTGATCAGTTTTAAGGATAAATATTATTAGGATTATAAAACAGAAGAATTTTCACATATGCTAGTTCAGGGTTTCTTAAACTTGATACTATTGATAGTATGAATCAGGTAATTCTTTGTCACTGAGGGCTGTCCTCTGCCTTATGAGATGTTCGGCAGCATTCCTGGCCCCTACCCAGCAGATGCCAGTAGCATCCCCATCCCGTTGTGATAATCAAAAAACGACTTCAGACACTGTCAAACTTCTCCCAGGGAACAACACCAAACTCAAGCAAGATCATTTCACATCAAATGTCTGCTTTCACGCTCTCCCAGCCACTTCACAAGAGCTGTTTGTCTTCTGTTCCATTTTATTTGCCCATTCCAATGTATCATGACCCATCTGGCAAACAAGGAATGATGCTAAGTCTGTGACATCAGAGACAGCTTCTGGGTAACAGCTCACAGTAGCCCCCACACAGGCAGTGTCTCAGAGCTGTGGAAAGGGAATGTAAGCAGAAAGCCCTGCATTGTAGTCAGAGGCATCGCCATGAATTAAAGTCACACAGGAAACAATTCCCAAAGGCAGCCGAGACAAAGAGCCTTTGTTCCACAACTTAAGACCCATAGGCAGTCTTCTTGTAGGCACAGCCTGCAGGCTCATCCTTGCATCACAACTGAAAGTGCTTTCACTAGACACTAGCATGGAATCTGAACCTTCAGCCTATAGAGGCAGCAGGCAATTATGAGGAAAATCAGTGCCTTACCAAAAAGAGATAAAGCCAAACACTGATGCATACTTTCTTCCCCAAAGATGATTTACCCAGTAAATGTATTGTGAACACTACTTGTTGCTAGTCTATCATCCTATGGGTGATCAACAGATGCATATTAACACATAAAAAAATGTAATTTTTCACTGTTACAAGGAAAATATTAGCCAGGCATGGAGACACACACATTCTGAAAGGCTTGGCTAGAAGTGTCGTAAGTTCAAGCCCAGCATGGCAAACGCACAGACTTAACGAGATCTTGCCTCTAAGTGAATAAATGGGGTTGGGGATACAACTCAGCATGAAGGCCCTAGGTTCAATCCACTGGGACTCTGGACTATTTTAAATCTAGTGTTATCCTACAAGAATAAAATGAAATAAAGATCCAAAGAAATAAACCATCCACTCCTTTATCACATAGAGTTTGCCAATATACAATAGACTTACCATCTAGAACTTCTTCAGAAAATCCCGTTTTCTCAAAATCACTGGTATTCTGATTATATAAACCAAACAGAAGATAATTTGCCAGCTCTCTGCAGCCTTCATTATATCTGCTATCAATTCCTGCAAGACAAACGTTCTGATCAGCTGCACTGTACAGTGATATACAAATGAACCCCAATAATTTGCCTCAAAACCCTTATGGTCAGAGCTGCATGTGGTGGTGCACACTTGGAATGCCAGCACTCAGAGGCCAAGGTAAGAGGGTGACCACAAGTTAGAGGCCAGTATAGGCTACACAGTGAATACAAGGCCAGCCTCAACTGCATGGAGAGACTTACAAAAACAACAACAAAAACATGATGGCCAAAAGCAGCAGCTCAGACCAATTTTGTGCTAAGGAACTCTGTAAAACAAACCATCTAAGCCATCAGTTATCCTTCTTAGAGTCTAAGATCTGTATGATAGAAAAAATCAAACGGCATACATTACTGAGGCCCTTCATTTCTCAAAAGCACTGGGAATTGAACTCAGGACCTTGCTACTTGCCAGGCAGGTGCTGTGCCATTGACTTCTATATCCCTGGGCCTTAAAAAAACAATTCTTAAGGATAAAAAGAACCAAAAAAAAAAAAGGCCCAAGTCATTCTATGGCTTATTAATGATCTTAGAATACTTACAGTTAGCCTAACAATAAAGACCTGAAACATAGTCACCTTTCCAAAAGATTTTTCCCAAAACATGCGATCAAGTAAAGACAAATTAAAGTGGTTTGAAAAGAACTCAATCATGAAGAAAGGAACAAGTGGATGAAACCACAAACATACATCACTTCACAAAGTATCAGGAGCAAGGCCCAGTACAGTTCAAGAGGCTCTGTCTGCAAATGGCCCTCCCAAAGCTTACACTCTAGTGCAGCTGTGACAGAGACAAATAAAAAGGAAGTGAAATGACACAGCCTTCTCCAATGCTTCTCAAAACCTCATGTATATATACTACCTGGTTCTGGAGGTCTGTGAAGTCCCAGAAATATAGTTCTGGGCAAGAAGCAAGTATCAAGGGCAGGAAATGGTTGTCTGTGAGAGACTAAGAGGAAAGGGCTGGCATAGAAGGAGCTCCAGGAATTATAAGGGGGCCATATTTCACTTTTCAAAGAGGTTATCCAACCTCATTAAAACAGCAACAGCTACCGGGAGAATGAGAACTAAGGAGAGGATACTTACTCACCGTGTATCATACAATGACACTATTGACACGAATCCAAGTTGCCCCAGCCCTGGGTCTCATTTTGTGAAAACTACTCACCTAGGATGCAGAGGATTCCATCAGGCCGAGACTTGCTGCTCTGGGTCAAAATGCTCTGAACCTGTCGGAGTCGACTGCAGCTGCAAAAAGAACAGAAAACAGTTTCCTGATTGAGATCCTACAGTGAGGAACAAGGAAGAAAAATAACTTTACTAGTCCTTGGCTGGTGCTAGTATCAGAACTGTAAGATGAATTGGGAAGAGTTCTCTTCTTTATTTTCTGGAAAAGACTGAAGAATTAGTCCAAACTGCCTTATTTTTTTGGAGATTGGATCTCACTATGTAGCCTGGGCTGGCATCCAACTTGAGGCAATTCTGTCCTAGTCATCCGGCTTGAACTAGTGAGTAACATCTGGATGGCCAGTGGCTTTTGGGCTCAACAGACGATGGAGCCAAAGGTCATCTCAGGGTCAGTCACTACACAGCCAACTCCAAGACTTTCTAATGACTTCCTTCTGTATATGTGTGCATAGCGGTGGTGGTGGGGTACTTAGGGACTGAATCTAGAAATTTCATACTGAGCTCTTATACCCCTAGCCCTTTTAAATTTTGAGAGAGGGTCTTGCTAAACTGCCCAGGTTGGACCTGAACTTGTGATCCTCCTGTCTTAGCCTCCCAAAGTACTGGGATTATAGTTATGCACCTTTGCACCTAGCCCAAAATTTTAATGATTTTTAAAGAAAATCTGCACCAACTTGCCCTTACTATGCTTCTCACAAGCCCCTCAAAAACAAAACCAAAAAATGAGTAACAAAAAAAAAAAAAAAAAAAAACTGACTCAAGGATCTAAACAAAGTTCTAATTCATCTCTACAGCTACCCTGATAGAGTGCCAGCAGAGGACACTTGCTCCCATTTCTGTGCAGAACTATTATTCCTTCAGCCTTCGGGATACCTCCTTGCTCCCAAACAAAGTGTAAGGAAGGGTATTCCCAGACTATACAGTTGCTAAGGATCTTTTTCTCTCCACACTAACCCCTTCTCCTTTCCATCAGCTCCAAAGATGGTCACCCAATTTCCTGCCCAAGTCTGATCCTTTAATCCTCCTACCTGGTCTTCTTTTCACTTTCAGGTCAAAGACCCAGTCCTGCTATGCGATCCCTAACAGTCCTTGCATTTAATTTCTTCCTCAGAGTCAACACAGTACCAGCCTCACCCACAGCATTATTCATAGCCTCCATAGTTGGAGGCTAACTGTTCCCTCTGAGACTCCATCCCTATCTTTCTGTTTTTCCTCCTACCTCTTTCTGAAGCTGCTCCATGATACTGTCCCATGCTCATTCGAGCAAGCATATTTATAGCCAAACAACACTAGTTTCCTTCCCCAAGACCCTGGATTCCTTTTTCCCACTGGATTCATTTTGAAGTTCCCATGCCTGAACTCATTTGCTCCGTGACTTGCGGTCATTATCAACAATGTCCATCAAGACTTTCTTTTTTTTTTTTTTTAATTTTTTATTTTAAAAGGGTGTAAAATTAAACACAACAAAACAGAACAGAATGGGCCATAAGAATAAATTTCAAAGCTAGACAACCCAGGATCTTCACTATCTGTCATATTGTCTCCCATTCTCCTCCAAATGGTTGTCCATATCTTTGCATATGGGGAGCTCATACTAAATAACATAGCCAATCTTTTCACAAGATGTGTAGTTCACTGGCTCCCACTTGCTAGGCAGGGGGGAGGGGGAGGGGGGACACGGGATGGGGGACAGGA